>ML299436.1:0-17230 GCA_005239495.1 Nicotiana undulata | reverse complement strand
ATGGAAAGAGTCATTCATGGGAACGGAGTCCCAACACACAAAACGACCAGCTGGGTCGTTACAATATAGGGTAGGTTCTGTCCATTTCATCGTAAAATAAGTTGTGGTCGATACACAATAGTTATGACGCTTAAATGATAACGATAGTGTCGTTTCTCTTTTTGTAGACTAAGGAGTCGTGACAATTGCATAGCTTGAGATTGGGGCAATATATACAAGGTATGTGAGGCTATTCCTTTCCTTCTTTTGCACGACTCCGATTGTACATAATGCAATGAACGAGCTTCCAAAGATACTCTACTCTTAGAAGCTAGCAGTACTTACATTGTTTCCCTTCTTATGGAACAATTGATGTTGAGTTTGCTTCTATTATTCTTATGTTATCAATGTTGTTGGTACTCTGTATTCTTATAAGATTCTCGATGAAGAGTTAGCCCTAATGATGTGTACGGAGAATATCGACCTTACGTCACTCTGTAATGTTCAGAACATAATTCCAATGAGTCCTGCATGCATTATATATATATGTGTATATTTTACTCTACCGAGCCGCGCTATAGTCGGCCGGGTATGGCACCTATTGTGCAACCACTGATCAGTTGGGTTTACCGAGTCCTCTTTGAGGCCGGGTATGATATGATAATGATGATGCCCACAGAGGCGAATGTTCTATGATGATGATGATGCCCACAGAGGCGGATGTTTTAAAAGATTATGTATATATATGTATCATGCATTTCATGTTACTGTCTCTTAGAAGCACTCAGATGTTACATGTTGTATCTTCTCTACCTCTCTTTACATTATTGTTCATATTTATATTGACCAGCCTTATATACTCAGTACATTATTCATACTAACATCCTTTTTATTTGTGGACACTGCATGTTGTGCTGCAGGTCCTGATAGATAAGTAGACGCAGTTCCCCCACCATAGTAGGCTTTCCAGTTCAGCGGTTATAGGCGAGATCCCTTCTCCAGACTTGTCGCGGTCTTGGTATGCATTTTTTTTATAGATATTATGGGTATGTCGGGGCCATGTTCCGACTATGTTGCATTACTTATGCTCCATTAGAGGCTCATAGACAGGTGTCGGCTTATGTATAGTTTGGTATGCCTTTTCAGATGATTTTTGTTGTATAGTCTTTCATGGAAGCGTGGTAGCTCCTAACTTATATGTAGTTTCTTGGAAGTCTTGTTATCCCATATTATGCATGTTCATTCCATTATCTTTCATTGTTTGGCATTCATAATCCATATCTACCACTTATATTGATCTCGTCGGCCCTTAAAGATAATAAGAGGATTAGATAGAATGTATGTTGGTGCTCGGCAGGTATGGCCCGGGTACCAGTCATGATCCTCCAGTTTGGGTCGTGACATAACCCCTAGGATACATGCTTCATATTCGGTCATAGTATTGGTGCAAGGGAACCTTATCTTTGCTGATGCGAGTATTGTTGTCCCGATTCTGAAATTAGGATTGCCCCAATTCCTACTCCTTTAAAATTTGTTGCTCCGTCGAAGAACATCCTCCATCCTGGGTATGACTCTGTAATGTCTTCTCCAACAAACAACACTTCTTCATCCGGAAAGTGTGTAGTGAGCGGCTCATAGTCCTTGTCCACTATATTCTCTATAAGGTGGCCAGCAAAGGCTTGTCATTTGATGGCCTTCTGTGTTATGTACACAATGTCAAATTCGTAGAGAAGAATCTGCCATTTGGCCAGTTTTCCTGTAGGTATCAAGTTCTGAAAGATATACTTGAGCGGGGATATTAGATGTGTGGTGTATGTCGACATACAGTGCCTAAACTTCTGGGTGATCCAACTCAAGGCACAACAAGTGCACTCTATCAGAGTGTATTGGGATTCGCATGGTGTAAACTTCTTGCTTAAGTAGTAGATATCTTGCTTTTTTATTCCAGTCTCATTGTGTTATCCTAACACGCATCCAAATGTATAATCTAATACTGACAAGTATAACAACAATAGATTTCTAAGTTTGGGAGGAACCAACACTTGTGTATTTGACAAGTACTCCTTGATCTTGTTGAAGGTTTTCTAACACTCTTCTGTCCATTTCGTAGCGGCATCCTTTTTCAGCACCTTGAAGATAGGCTCACAAATTATCGTGTACTGATCAATGAATCGACTAGTCTAATTTAACCTACCAAGGAAACTCATCAGATCCTTCTTGCCTTTAGGCAGTGGCAGTTCTTGAATGGATTTGATCCTTGAAGGATCCAATTCTATCCCTTTCCTGCTTATGATGAAACCTAGCAATTTTCCAGCAGGGACTCCAAATGCACATTTTCCAGGGTTCAACCTCAAACTATACCTCCGCAAGCGCTCAAACATTATTTTCAAGTAGTCCAAATGTTCTTAACACTTTTGAGACTTGATGATGACATCATCCACATATACCTCGATCTCTTTGTGAATCATGTCATGAAAGAGGGTTTTCATGGCCCGCATGTAAGTAGCACCAACATTCTTATGGCCGAATGACATGACTCTATAGTAGTAAACTCCCCAAGTCATAGTGAACATTATCTTCTCTACATCTTCTTCATGTATTAGGATCTGATGGTATCCATCAAAAAAATCCACGAACGACAACTACTCGTGCTTTGCGCAATTGTCGACGGGGATATGAATATTTGGTAAAGGGAAATCGTCTTTCTGACTGCCCTTATTAAGATATCCATAATCCACACATATCCTGAAGTTTCCATCCTTCTTTGGTATGGGTATGATATTTTCCAACCATGTGGAATAATTGGTGAATCTCACCACGTTCACCTCTATCTACTTGGTTACTTCTTCTTTTATCCTCAAACTCAAGTCCGGTTTGAATTTTTGGGTTTTTGTTTGACTGGCGATACGGTAGGATCGACAGGCAATTGATGCAAAATGATGTTTGGTGCTCAATCTAGGGATGTCATCATACAACCATGAAAATACGTCGATGTAATGTTGATTGAGCTCGACCAATTCTTCTTTCTGCTCCACTTCCAGATGGATATTGATTCAAGTTTCTTTCACGTCTTCTTTGCTTCCCAGGTTGACTACTTTTGTCTCTTCGTGGTTAGGCTTTTTCTGGCTTTCCAACTATTCGATCTCTTGTGGGAGATTATATGGAATCATGCTATCATCATATTCTTCATAATCTAGGTCGCTTTTCTCGAGGGTTTGATTACGTGTCATAATCGCGGAATGCTGGTTTTTATCATTTTGTTTACTCAAAGAAAAGCTAAGTGTAAATGAAGAGATAAATAAGTTTGCAATAATTTCAAGAAAGCTTTTCTTTTTATTTCATCAAAGAGGAATGTTTAAGTGTTCAAGGAAGCAGTTGACAAAACGAGTACAGACAAAATTCAAGCCTTAATTGACCGTGCATTTGTTTTCCAAAACGTTTTACAATCCACACTACCAAGACTTCTGGCAAACCGAAGATGGGCTGGCGGTCCAATTTTGAAAGTCCTCTCCTGGTTCGCCATTCTGAATGGTCGGTATCTTGATATCAACTCTGTCACAACATTCATCGATCATGGTCACGAACAACATTCCCATTTCATCGATGATGTTCTCCTATTGTGTTGAGCTCTAACCAAGACCTAAAACACGTTCTGGCACAACAGCTTTCTTTCTGAAACCAGCAGTATAAGTATTTCAAGTCAGAGGTTGATACCCTATGCCGGCTCTACCTTATTGCCCACTTGGCTCAATTGGCTTTGTTATGCCATCTGATCGGGCTCTCATCCTGGTTCCCGGTCTGTACCCGTATTTCATCTTTTATCTCATAACCATCTTTGATCTTTATGAAGACTGTATACCCAGATTTTTCTCGGTCTCTTCTATCTACGTGGTCTACATGATCTCGACCGCATGAAAAGCAACCCCGTCTAATCCTTCTATGAACGGAACTGCATATTCCAGATAAGCTGACTAGCTCTATTCGTCGTGGACTATAATCTCTTGACCACCCCAGTCAAACTTCATGCACTGATGGAGGGTAGACGGGACTTCCCCTTCCATATGTATCCTAGGTCTTCCTAGCAACAAGTTAAATAAGGATGAAATGTCCATCACTTGGAACAGTATGGGAAACTCAACTAGTCAAATTATAGAGCCAAATAAATTTCTCTAATGGTGTCCTTTTGCGACCTATCGAAAGCTCTTATCCTCACATGACTTTCTTTTACTTTTCTCAGATGAATACCCAACTTTCATAGGGTAAAGAGCGGGTAGATATTGACTCCTGATCATTCATCAACAAGTACTCTGGACACCACCTTATCTCCACATTTAACCGTGATGTGTAAAGATTTGGTGTGACCCAAGCCCTCTATAGGAAGCTCATCTCTTCGGAAGATGATCATATTCACTTCGACCATATTCTCTATGGTTGTTGCTAGTGCCTCGTTGGTAGCGTCGCTTGGCATGCTCACTCCACTTAACACTGTCATCAGGAGGGTCTTTGTGACTGTCAAAACTCATCAGCAAATCCATGATCGATACATGTCAGGGGTTTTCTTCAATTGTTCCTCTATGGAGTATCCTTAGTTGACATCCTCTTCCAGAATTCTGCACCCTCCAGATCTGTTATATTCCTTTTCTGAATTTGTTCCCTTCCTTGATTCCCTCAGTTTACTTCCTTTAGAGTGTAACACCTCTTTGACCTAGTCATTCAAATAGCCGCTGCGAAATCCGTCATCTTGATTTTCCCTTTATGTTGATATGTCTTGGGACTATCTTATATTTGTGATCCTCTTCATCCCTGATAGAAGCGGCAGATTGTTGCTAATATGTCGGACCATCACTGTAGGTTATAATTATACGGTGATCATCGGAGTCCTTCAAGATACAACCCTCGTATCCTTAGTGTTTCCTATTGTGAAGGTGGTTCCTTTCAAATCATACTCTTCATCTAGAGAGATCATATTAGCTCTTTGATTTCGGTGGTTTGGCAATAGGTTATGGTTCACATTGGGTGGAACTGGGGTGCACTTAATGGCTCCACTTTTAATCAACGACTCAATTTTATTTTTCAGTCTGAAGCAATCCTCGGTACCATGCCCCGATACGTTTGAATGGTAAATGCACCATTTGGTTGCATCAAAGTACTTTAAAGGATGCTCAGAAATCCTCCCTTCTATCAGATATATCAAGCTAGCTCTCCTCAGTCTTTCAAACAGTTGAGCCAAAGGTTCAGCAATCGGGGTGTAGTTTCTGGGACCTCTTTCTTCAAAATTTGGGCAAGGTAGAGGTGAATAGGCGGGTCGATTTTGATGAGTGGTAGTTTGAACTAGAGCGTATGGATGTGGTGGATTTGGATTTGTATGGATGCAAGGTGGGTTTTATTGAGGTAGGGGATTGTAGTATGGTTGTGTGTTATATACTGGAGCATAAGTAGGCCGGTGTGGGGAATGGGTATTTAGAGAGTAAGAATTGTTTCCATGGTGCGGATTTGACTGGTAATAGGGAATGATTGATGACCTCTTCCTTTTTCTTCTTTCAGCTGCCTATTGAATCGGATTGGATTGATTTTCTAGCCGCTTGACATGCGACCATAGATTGTACCTACCGAACATTATACCTTCCTCTAAAAAGTCTCACATCTTAACAAGTTCAGGGAACTTCTGCCTCATTATTTTCTCAAAGTAGGTTCCTTCCTAAGCTCTGATGAAATACTTAGTCAATTCACTATTGTCTAACGGGGGTTGTGCTCTGGCGGCCTCCGACCTCCATCGACGTGCATACTCTTGGAATGATTCTGATGGTTTCTTCTGTAGGTTTACCAAGGTGAACCTATCAGGGTTAATTTCTGTGTTGAACCGGAAGCGGATCATGGAATCTTCTGCCATATCCTGCCACTCCATCCAGTTTATGGGATCTTGGAAAGTGTACCATGTAAGTGTTTCCCCTTTCAAACTTCTTATGAATAGCTTCATCCTCAAGTTCTCGTGTCTTCCTATTTCAACTATCTTATTACAGTAGGATCTCAAGTGTGCATGGGGATCACCTGTCCCATCAAAGATGTCAAACTTTGGAGGCGTGTACCCTATCGGCATGTCCACATTAGGGTGTATACACAGATCTTCATAATCTAGACTTTCTCTCCCTCGAGCGACCTAAAGGTTCTTCAGTTATTTTCTCAATCTTCGTAATTTTTTGGATACCAACTCTTCCTCCTTATACTTAATTTCCCTTTCTATTTCGGCCTATTGATCAACTTCATAAGGCAGCCTGACAATGACGGGTGCTGTGAAGGTAGGTTCTGAAACGGCATTACGGGAGGAACACATCGCTCATGTGTAGCGGTATGTGTCGTGGGTATGTTCTGGTTTTGGTTAGTGGTGAAGGTGATGCCATCACGAGGAGGGGTATGAACTGTGTTGGTAGCAGCTAGTAACTTTTGTGATGTCTGAACATAATTTGTTACATAAGGGGTATGAATAGGAGGGTTTGGTGGGTTTGTCGGAGTTACTGGTATAATCTGGGTGGTAGGGGCTGAAGTTTGGGTATTGTTTTCTTGGCAATTAGTTGAAGGAAAAGGGTAGGGGATTGAATCTAGAAAAGGAAAACAGGGTGGTTCTGGGAGCGTCGCCACGGCCAAATGTGCCAATTCCCGAATGTGTTGTACTTCTTCCCTCAATGATTCCACTTCAAAGTTCTTAAGAAACAGGGGCAAGTAAATACATTGCCCAGTGATCCCCAAAAAGATTTTAGTCCATCTAGGTTGGCTAAGAGTTCAATATATAGTCCTACATTCAAACAGGGTAGATAGAATTTAAAGGGCTTATTCTAAGTCTATGGGTAAGCTTCAGTGAACTTAGTAGATTTCAATGATCTAGAAACGCAGTCACTAACATGATATACCAGCAACAGTTTCATTTTAAGACAAGGATGAGTACCGAACTCCCAATGCGTGACATTTAAATGTGTACATGTTTAATTCTAACTAATACTAAAATGTTCAATATGATTTGAGCACCAAAAACATGGATTAGACTAATATTGTCATTATAGTTGGTCCTAAATAGTGAGATTTTATACTAGGTAAGCACATTTTAGTTATAAGCTAAGTAGACTGGTCTGTCATAATGTAGTTCTGCAACACTTGATTCTATCATATGCCATTCAACTATAAAAGGTGCAATTTCAATTAGGTTTATAGACATGACTTAAACTAAGTAAATAGCAGAAGGAAGAACTGAAATGCATAGGTTCATTAATTAGAGCTTAATCCAGTTACTTTAAGGCATTATCTCATGTAGTGAAGTTCACATATGTGATAAAACAGTTATAGTATCTGACAAAAGGTTCTTACCCTGATTTTCTAGAACTACAGAAGAACACATTTAAAGAAGGAGACAGTTCAAGAATTGTAAACTACCTTTCTTAGATCAAGTGACAACCCTATACTCAACATCACGTATTCATATCCAATTAAGTTAAATATCAAGTGAATCATACCAATAACTCTAAGACAAACTAATATTGTACACATGAGAACTACAACAAAGCACCAACAGATTAAAACAACTATTGAGGTCATTTGAAAGTTCTTTATTATTCTTCTGGAGCTTAACAATATATTTATATACAAGTTATCAAAAATGTTCATCGGGATTAACAGAATAACTAATCAATACATGGCTCTAATTTCAGCATATTAAGGAACTTATGATTCCAGAATTCGGTGATAAGTTATGGATTAATAACAAAACAGATAGAGATAATCAACCATAACACATTAGAGATAGAGTCAGTCAACAAGAGATAAGAGAGCAATCATGTTTGTAGTTAAACAATTAAAAGAGGAGGAAGGTTGAGGTTCATTGACCTTAATTTGGGAAGTAGACCAAACTAAGAGCTTCTTGATTTTTAGTCGTTAAGAATCCGAAACATAAACTCTGACCAGTATAGAGCTCAGAATCGAAAAGAATCAGAAAACTAGTTAGAAAAAAATCTAATTTGATTTTTGCTACTCAAAATAAGAAACTGATTATTTTTTTCTAGTGTGTTGTGTGTGTTCTATCTTGTTTTTAGGTAAGAGCATTAAAGCCTCTATTTATAGTGGCATTAAAATGCCTATAGGTTTGACAGGATTCAAACTGATATTGGAAGGTAACAGCGGGTTGGTGATGTGAGCATAGTCGGGTGAAAATTTAAGGAGGCAGAGGGAAATCAATGAGAATGTTTACGTGAGAAGGGAAAGTTGATCGTTGAGGTCAAGACCTATTAGGTAAGAGCCTTAACGTCCAAAGGTCGCTTCGCTAGACCTCTGGACCAAGAATAATCATGATAGCCTTGAGAATCATTCATGCATGCCATAGATTTAACCAAACATAGAAGGATTATGAAGATTTGACATTGCATTATTTGGTCTAGGGTTTCAGATTTGAAAATTTTGAATTTATAAGATTGAACAAGCAAAGTTCAGGGAGAATCACGGATATGAGAGACATAAAGTATGATTTCTCTAAGTGATTTGAGACCTTGCACAAATTTGTGCAAGGCTCTATTGACATACATGTCGATGGCGTGGAGAGAAAAGAGAGGTAAGGGAAAGGGTGGTAGCTGGGTCTTAGGAGAAATGATTGTAAGGCTTGAGGGAGGGGTTGGTCGTCTCTAGAGATAAAAATAAGAGATGGAACGGGAGCCGTTGGATCGTTTGATCAACGACTCCGATTTTTTAGGAGTTATCAGTTTTGAAAACGATTTTAGGGGGGAAATCGACGGCCGTTGGATTCTTGTGATCCAACGGCGGAGATAAAATGAAACTGACTCTTTAAAAATAAATGAAAAAACAAGATTAACCCTGGTTCGTTGGTGATATGAATCAACGGTCGGGATGGGATGTGTTTGTCTTGTGAGCGAATTGGGACGGTTATGTGGCAGGGTTTGATTTGCTCGGGGAGGGTGGCATGGATTGCCAAGGTGGAATGAGATGGAGTGTTTGGACTGGTCAGATCCATTTGGGCTTCGTATTTTGGGCTGAAAATGATTTAAGGAGTATCCACTTTGTATTTAATTAGGAAATTGCAATTGTAGCCTTTTTTGGTTGTTAACCCTTTTGTGATTAATTTAAATGAACTTAAATATTTTCAATAAAATGTAGTAGAAATTATAAACATCAAATACACTACTAATAACTCTAATTAATTAATTATTTATGAAAATACTTTATTTTCTAAATTATGACATTAATTTTGAGTTATTGAAATAGTAGGCTAATAAACTAAAAATTAAGGAATGACTTATTAAATTAATTATAAAACATATGTAATGCATATAAATGTTATTTTAATAGTCGGAAAATAGTAAGTATGATATATATTATAATTATGTAATACAAATTATTAATTTCAACACTGTTAATACTAATTTTCATGAAAATAGGTATTATTGATTAAAAACTATTTTCTACACATTTATTGCAACTCAGTAAGTATAAATAAATTTATTTTAAAAGGGAGGGTTAAAATTGGTCATCAATAATCCAGTACAAGCTGCTCGACCGACACGCTACTCCAGCACCACGTTGAGCCACATACCGCGCAATTCGTGCACAAACAAGTAACAACTCGAATCTACCCAATGATGGCAAAAGGATCAAATGAGAGAACCGTCCTACAAGCTCAACAGGTACTACTACAAGGAGGAATGACATACTCCCATCACACAAAGTAGAACCAAAACACAAGAAACAAACACAAAGGCTAATATCCCAAAATAACTCCGCCGCAGTGCGCGACCCAATCCAAACACTAGCCCACATGGAATACCTCAATCCATGAGGCTCGAAATCAACAACCATATGCATACCAACAAAAAATACACGAAAAGCATGACCATAACCATGGAGAAATTGATAGCACCGTATACTACCAACAGGAAAACCATTACCAAAGTGCAATCCATCATTCAACACCCCAAGAACCATCTCACTCGTATTCTGCCACAAGGCCCAAACAGAATTGCATCATGTATGTAAATAGTCAAAAGTCTCACAACCTATCGTAGCATAGAACAGCAACAACCCAAACATATTAGGCACTAATAAGTTCAACTCTAACCGATAACACACCATTCGACAATAGTTGTGCGAAGTAAACAAATCCAACCCGATGTAGAATGCATATCTTCAATAGGCCTACCATTGGCCTCCAGTTCAATTTCAATCCTCCCGAAGTAGATAGATAACCTCCGAAAGTCCAAAATAACCCGTCCACAGCACATACACTCAGTCGTTAACCTCTTAACAAACCTTCACTATCCGCAACCAGGGAACAACCTGCCTCGGAGAACCCTTATGGTCTCCAAATCCCTAGAATAATCGAATGTCCATGTCTGATCCCAACTTCACCACTCATAGGGATTATACGTCACTCATACACAATCATCTCGTAAGAAATACTTCCATAATTCTTTCATGCCACACAACCAAAATATGAACATTAGCAGTCGATCAAACAAGCGATTACTGTAATACCAGTCAAGAATCCGCAAGTCAAAACACAATGCAGCTTTCTGAAATACACGCTCTTCTCAGGTGATATCATAAATACTGAAAGCATTCTTCTAAACATCTGAAATGTCCATTTGTCTAAAACTCATGACCTTCCCTTCAATACTGAACCACAAACTTGCACATGCAAGTCTCAATCTGACATGACACACTCCCTCTATCATGTCATCACACAAAAAACACGAGAACTCCATTATCAACTTTGAATCACATACATGACACCTCATCCATTAGCAAGAAACCTTCCACTTGACCCTCATCTAAAGAAAATAACAGCACGCAATTTACTCCTCATGCATGTCGAGAACATTTGTCCCAAATCGTGGTTGAAACCATCGAGAACTCTTTGAAAACTATTTGCAGATAACCAAGACATCAGAAATGAATCCCTCTATCTCAACTAAGTTACACATATCGACAAACCCAATAGCATTGCCGCAACACATCTACAATGCCTCGCCACACCAAAAGAACCAAAAATTGATCAGTTCTATTACCATGCTGATCCAAACCATTACCAAACTGGCCTATTTCTTCGAACCCCTCTCAACTTGCCTTCAAGTTCATGCTTCTCCTTGACATTACACTACGATCCTTAACTCAAAGCTCACTGAAAGACATCCTAGCATGAAACCTCGTCGTCGTAAAGCCCATAAACCAATCTCTCAAGTACCCAAAACACCGTATCTGAGATACCCACTCTGAAGAGACCTTATATGAATCTGAAGTTGTTTCCTTAACCTCTCTGATACTAAAATATAGAATCTATAATGACACCGAAATACCGCGAGTCCCAAAACCTTTCCATGCAAATCTCTAATCTTAGCCACATACAAATTCGGATTATCCTAGAATACCAAATATGAAGCTTAAACTCATTAGACTCTACTCGAGGGTCATCCACTCTGCTCAAATCCCCAGCGCACAGCCGATACGAGCCGAACGACTTGTACTTCTTTAACACACAAACACCTTAAGAAGTAACCCACATCTCCAAGTAACCGAGTGATTGCCTACTCCCTACACACTACCTCCACCATGTATAACAAACCTGAATCACTCCATGATTTCCATATATCCATAAAGTGCAATATATCATTCATCCAGAAATTTCCTTACTCGAGTCGTCCTCGAAATCAAACTCTTCAAGTCATAGCCGATCCAAAAGTATACCTTAGACCAAAACTAACGTAACACGTGACCATGCAATATGATCGTCAATAGCAGACTCCGCCCACCTAGCTCAAAGCCATAAACGCAACTTTCGATAATCCCGTAATACCCTTTATCCATAACTGCCATAATTTCGTACTGTAATTCAACTAAATCCTTCATACGCCCATGAAGCTCTAATCATAAAATACCTCAAATCATCTGTCGAGTGAATATCCACCCTCCTAACACTCAAGTCAACTTCCTCAAGCAATCCATACTCAAATTGAAATACATATAACCCATTTATAGTGAGAAACTCTCCACAAAATCATCTTAAGAATCACACATCCGTAGATTACCCCGCAGGTGATAACCCACCTACTCAGCCTCAAACGGGAATCTCCCTATGACCTCATCCGAGTCTCAACCACTATGCAATCGCTAAATCGTCCCAAGTCTAAGTTCGTCATTAAGGCATAATACTCTACCTCATTCCACTATGAATATCATGAATGACCCCTAACATACTCATAACTCATAACTACGGGTGAAAGAAATCAAGCATCCATAGTTCTTTCATATCCCAATCAAAAAATTTCTCGTCACATCCAAACCATTTAAGCTCATCTCGCAATCACATAATACACATCATATAGCTATCCGACCGCTCACTGGGCCATTAGTCTCACTCCTAGGGATACTACCGGATATATAAGTTCAAATGCACATACTCACACAACTGAAACCACCGAGCCCAAGCTCTAGTCTAAACCTGGCCTCAAGGCCTCCAGAATGGCCAACACCACAACAACGAGACATATCTCTCACCTCATCAACAACATTACATGTCGTCAGTGCACAATTGATACTGAGTTCTTAACATCACGTACGAGTGAGTGGGAGGAATTCCAAGAGATATGCTTTAAGATGAATCAATGCCATACGATAAGAAAAGAAAGATGGGGAATTTTCCTACATGTCCTATAGCCTGTCAAATATAGGTATGGACGTTATCATACCGATCCGCAAGACTCTACTATATAATTGTTCATGAGCCACTAAGATCTAAATTGAAAAAGTTGATATGAAATTAATACAACATATGTTTAAAATGTACATAAATAGAATTCAAATATAAACCTACCAAGGACAAGTGGTATCCATATCCGAAACACAAGTACATCTTCAGTGCCAACTCCCGTCATCCACAGAATCTCAACTCTAAGATTTGCACGCAAGGTGCATAAGTGTAGCATGACTACAACCGACCCCATGTACTAATCAAGTATCATAACTAACCTTAGGGAGGTAATATAAGTAAGAATTATAAATGATACTCGTTATCACTTGTACAGTTTATAATGCCAACAAGTAAATCATGAAATCATAGATAAAACAACATTGGTGCTCTCAGTTTTCTCAACGTATTCTGCTCAGTCAACAATCTAACATATAAGGAAGATATGCAAATAAATCAGGTAACAACCAAGGAAACTGCAAGTAAAGATGAAATGCAATAACCAAAAATCACTTTGTTGCGGCACACAACCCGATGCAAATAGAATTCATATCACAGCTCTCAAACCCACATAAAAATCTAAGTAATCGAATCGAACAAATGAGCAGCTCTCCCAGAGCTCACATTAACCAGAAACTCGTCGGTTTCTCATAATCTATGTGCACACCATCAAGAGAAAAACATGAGATGGTGACCTTAGGGGAATGGATCCATATCCACACACAGCACGGACAACTCACGTGTTATCAACCCGGCATGGTTACGGGCTCAATATCATAATCCGCCCGATGTGATCACAGGCTCAACATCACGGATCCGCCCGGCATAGTGACATGTTATATCATAATCTGCCCAGCGTAGTCACATGCTATATAACAATCCGCCCGGCATGGTCACGGTCATAACAACACAATCCGCCCAATGTGTTCACATGCATAACAACACAATCCGTCCGACGTGGTTACAGAAATTAAAACACAATCCGCCCGGCGTGGTCACAAGCATAACAACAAAATTCACCCGACATGGTAACATGCATAACAACACAATCCACCGGGCATGGTCATATGCATAACAACACAATCCGCTCGGCATAGTCATAGGTTACTAGTCTATATTTATCACACAGAAATCAAATATACAAGAATACATGTATATGATCAATGAATATCATATTTCATACTCCTGGACTAGTATAAATAACATGCTAAGGTGTATGCATGCGCAAAGTGTGCTATCATAGCTCAAATCGACAATTTCATCATGGAAATGGCAATTATCAAGTTCATTCAGGGGATTAACATCTATGTAACCTCAAACATATGTAAAATAGTTCATAAGAGGGTTACAAATATGAGAAACATCACAACATAAATCTTAACAATTAATTCAAGGCGTATCATAGCCTAAGCGCTACATGTAACATGGATAATGTCAAGACCTCAATACCCAACCAGCCTTGATGGGAGTTCTTTAGCTCCCAGCTTACTAGCGCGAACGCGATATCACAATGCGAACGCGAAGTTCAAGTCCCACAGTCTTCGCGAACATGACTCAACACACACGAATGCGAAGAGATGAAATAGTTCAACCCAAATTCCTCTACGCGATCGCGAGCTTAGCTCCGCAATCGTGATGCTCTGCAAAAACACTAACAATCAGCAACACAATATCCATACGAAAAGATCTGAAACCACCCCGAAACTCACCCGAGCCCCTTGGGAATCCAAACATACAAACAAGTCCCAAAATATAACATGGGCCTACTCTAGCCCTCAAATTACTCATAACAACATCAAAACCATGAATAGTACCTCAAATCAAGCTTAATAAACTATTTCAATCTTCCAAATTCCATTCTTGCGTTGAACACATCAAAACAACTCGAACCCACCTCAAATTTTGCACACAAGTTTCAAATGGCAAAACGAACCTACTCCAAATCCCAGAACAACAATCCAAACCCGATAACATCGTAGTCAAATTCCAGTCAAACCTATGAACTTTTCAAACCTTCAAATTGCCAACTTTTTCCAAATAGTTCCAAAACCTTCTAGAAACGTCCAAATGCAAATCCGGTCATACGTCAATGTCCAAAGTACCATCCAAATCTAACAGAACCATCAAAACTCCAATTCGATGTCAAATACCCAAAAGTCAAACTTTTTCAACTCTTCAAACTAAAAGCTTCCTAGTTGAGAATCATTCGTCCAAATCAATTCTAAACAACTTGAAAACCAAAAGTGACCATACACACTAGTCATAATACACCATATGAAGCTACTCATGACCTTAAGCCATCGAACTACATTCAAATGCTCAAAATGACTAGTCGGGTCGTTACATTCTCCCCCACTTAAACATATGTTTATCCTCGAAGGTGCCAAGAGTCTTAACAAAGCTGTATACTCACCATACACATACCCATGGGTGATCTCGCATTACCCAAACCATGTAATCATGAAAACACAACATAATTGAAGATCCTTACTCCAACCGTAGTCCATAAGACTTAGAATCAAAATCTCCAACATCCAGAATCAATTACAAGACCTGATTCTCCAATCTGAACAGTGAGCAAGTTTGAGCAAGTTGTATCAATCCATAACTACAACTCAAGATATAATCAAATTATGTACCGCATAACTCAGATGCTCACAGAAATAACTTTCGTCCGTCGGAGAGTGGAATGTTGCACTCAACTCAACTTGTGTGCCCAACTCTCGTTGCACTACTCTCCAAAACTGCAATGTTTGCATGCCTCAGTCAAAAATGATTGAAATGGGCACTTCATGCAAGCGGATAATCTCCCGAATATAAATCTGAGCCAACCACTCTGTAGAATAGGAAGTCACCACCGGAATAAAGTGTGCAGACTGAGTCAACCAGTCCTTTATAACCCAGACCGAGTAATATTTCTTCAAGGTTCGTGTCAAGCCTACCAGAAAATTCATAGTGATGCGCTCCCACTTCCACTCTAGTATCTCCGTTCTTTGAACTAACCCTCCCAGTTTTTTATGCTTATACTTCACCTGTTGTCAATTCAAACACCGAGAGACATAGGCAACAATATCTTTCTTCATTCTCCACCACCAATAGTGTTGTTTCAAGTCATGGTACATCTTCGTGACACCTGGGTGAATGGAATAGCATGAACTGTGAGCTTCCTCAAGTGTCAAATCTCTCAACCCATCCACATTTGGAACACAAATTCGGCCTTGAAGTCGCACAACACCATCATCACCAATCACAACCTCCTTGGCACCACAACGTTGCACCGTGTCCTTTAACACCAACAAGTGAGGATCATCAAACTGGCGATCCTTGATATGCACAAACAACAATGATTGAGCCAAAACACAAGCAAGAACCCAACTAGGCTCCAAAACATCCAATCTCACAAACTGATTGGCCAAAGCCCTAACGCCCATGGCTAGTGGCCTCTTTGCTACCGATAAATATGCCAAACTGTCTATTCTCTCAGCCTTTCTACTCAATGCAACGGCTACCACATTGACCTTTCCTGTATGATATAATATGGTGATATCATAGTCTTTCAACAACTCTAACCATCTTCACTGCCACAAATTATGATCCTTCTGCTTGAACATGTGTTAGAGACTCCGATGGTCGGTATAGACCTCATAATAAACATTGTACAGATAGTGCCTCCAAATCTTCAATGCGTGAATGATAAATGATGAAAAGTGCATATTTTTCCTCCATAATTTTGTGTTTATGTGGGTTTTTAAGTGAAATATGCTCATTATGTGTTTCCTATGTGTAGGAGTGAGCTTGAATTGTCACGACCCAAAACCGGTTCAGGTCGTGATGGCACCTAACGGCGAGANTAGCCTCCCGAAGATAAGTACAGACGTCTCCGTACCGATCCGCAGGACTCTACTGAGTTTGCCAATGACTTGTGAGACTATGTGAACCTAAGCACTCTGATACCACTCTGTCACGACCCAAAACCGGTTCAGGTCGTGATGGCACCTAACGGCGAGGTTAGTCAAGCAACGTACAACTATAACAATAAAAATGCGGAATACAATAACAATATGGGGTAAGGCCGTAGAAACAAGCTGAACCACAGCTAGGCCCAATACATATACAACCCCGATAACTACAACAGGTGTGTGCCAGGACTAGTGTCACAGTGTCAACGGGCGGCTACATAGATTCAACAGCAGAAATACATATACAAAATATACAAGTCGCAGTCTGGAGCAAAAGACTGAGCAAAATGAAACTAGAAGGCTCCAGAGGTGCTGTCAGGAAAACGATAAGAAGACAGCTCACCGTGTGGAGCGACGCCGCGATCAGTACCTATCAGCTGACGGACGAACCAGTCTCAATACCTGCACAGTCAAGTGCAGAAAAAGAAAGAAAGTGCAGCATGAGTACATATAATCACATATGTACCTAGTGAGTATCCCGTCTAAACTCGTAAGAAGTAGTGACGAGAGGTAGAATACATACTCACTAAGGTCCACTACATAATAAAATAAAATACAG
>ML299434.1:56623-80749 GCA_005239495.1 Nicotiana undulata | reverse complement strand
TAAGTTGTAAGAGTTAAATTTTGAAATTTAAAATTTGATAATTGAAATACATGTTGCACTTGCCATTTATAAGTGCAATGTTTTCCATAATCATTGTTATCTTTATATATTTTAGTATTTTAATTTATATTTTATTTAAAATACGTGTACAAAAAATTAAAAAAAAAATTAAAATATTAGGTAACCGGCCCGGCCCGGCCCGTTAAACCCCATACCCGTACGGGTTATTTTTTACCCGGATAAACCCGAACCCGTTAAACCCGTTAACAATTAACCGTAACCGGCGCGGTTTGTAACCCGTCCGGTTTCTAATTTCCCCTACCCAGCCCGGCCCGGCTCGCCCGTTAGCCACCTTTACCGTACATCAATGATGTAAGCTAGTCACAATATTGTGTTCATATACATTTAGCAAAAAACTACATATACTAATAATATCCCTCGATTGTAATGTAAAATTTTCTTGAAATTCCCAGCAAAATGATGGTTAATCTGTATGTCGTCAAAAATCGGCTTCTAGTAAACTTCAATATCCAAAACCTGTTGAAGATATAAGAAATTTCAGTCAGAAAAATTATATATAACAGACGTATAGATACTCAAGTTTTTCAGAAAGAGTCTAGTCTTAACAATGATTAGGATACAACCGACTTGCTTCCCCCACCCAGACAACAAAATTTAGTGAAAGAAATGATAAATAGATGTTTGCAAAGTTTAACCACATAAGAGGTAAAACCGTGTCAATGAACTGAGCTGCAGAAAGTTACTCCAGAGATAAATCATTAATCAACAACAGTAAAGATCTAACACGCATATCCATTCAAACAATGAACATTTAAGACACTTTGTAACTCATCTGAATATTTTAAATAACAAGGGATCAATAGACAGCTAAAACTCAAGCAATAGATCACGAGTCTAAAGTACATTGTAGGAGCTCAATTGTTCAACCTCCATATTGGCAAAAGTCTTGTCTAGATCATAAATTCATAATTAAACAGATTACATGCACCTAAATTTGCTGAGGATTCGTCTATAACAGGTATACAAGAGAGATCTTTAAGTTTTCCTTTAAGATTCTCCATCAGAATGAAACCAGTCGAATAGACATTATAAAGATACTCTGGTAATGAAGAGATCAAACTTCACCCATAAGATGTGTTATTCATGTCATTTATGTAGATTCTTTCTGCAAGTTATAACTAGCAGTAATTATACTGAAAAAGACTTTAGTAGGTTGAAATCATTGGCAGAAAGAAAAGGCAAACTGAAATAACAGGTGTGGGATTTTACAAAATATTGAGGGGATTAAAAACTGATGCCATTAAGACATATAAGGTAAAGCCAGTAGTATATGCACTTAGCAGATAAAGAACTGAATAGAACGCAGGGAACTAAAGCTAAAAAAGCCTTATTTACTATTTACCGGAAGTGAGATCTTGCGTAAACCAGAGGAGATCACCAAGGATAAGTATGCCTCTTTCTACAAGAGTTTGACTCTAATGACTTGCCACTCAACATCTCCCGTGAGATGTTGCAACAGAACAAGATTCTCAAGGTGATTAGGAAAAACCCGGTGAAGAAACCAGCTCTAGGTTGCTGAAAATGGTGGCTGACCAGGCGAAGAAATCAAAGACAAGCGTGGAGGAAAACGCCGATCAAATTGACATTGAGCTTGTCCTCTCCATCGAGAAGCTTCAGGAAGTTCAAGATGAGCTTTAAAAGGTTAATTAACAAGCTAGTGAGGAGGTATTAGAAACTGAACGGAAGTATAATGAGATAAGGAGGCCTGCTTATGAAAGAAATGAGGTCATCAAATCCATTCCTGACTTTTGGTTGACTGCCTTCTTAAGTCACCCCGCACTTGGCGAGCTTTGCTCATATCAGTGTCAAATATAATTTTCAGTTGTTGCATACTCAGCCTCATAGGCAACTTCGACATATGACAAGACAGTTAAAAAACCTATTTTGTAGCTAGCCAACTTCTGTTAGATTTATCTGTGATGGATATGGTGAAGAAATGTATTGAGATGTTCAATGAGATTGCTGAGAATAAGGAGGACTACGACAAGTTCTATGAAGCTTTCTCAAAGAACTTGAAGTTGGGTATTAATGAGGACAGCCAGAACAGAGCTAAGTTGGATGATCTCCTTCGGTACCACTCCACCAAGAGTGGTGATGAGATGACCAGTCTATGAGGTGTTTGATCACTGGATTAGCATGTTTACACCTCGACAGAATTCTCTGTCCTAAAATGAGAAAAGTGGTGCAAGTGTTCATGAATCCTGATGAGCCACTGATGAAATTCGTAATTAACAGAAAAATATATTCCGCAAATGATATACAATAACATACACTTAAATCAACAAAATAAATTGAGGTTTCATGTAAGTTGTTACTCACCTGGTATCATCAAGGATCCGAATAGTCATTCTCCTGAGCTGGAGGCTGGAAATTAGTTTGTTGCGCTAATACAAATTCTTTTATTTTCCTCAGTTCTCTCTATCTCATTTTCGAAGTTAGACAGACGATCCTTCAAAGACTGGTTTTCATTTTCAGTTGAACGTGCTTAGACAATAGTTCAGTTTTTGAGGTAGTTCCACCTTTCAAATCTTTCGCCTTTAATCCACCCCCAAAGCCAAATACATGACTACGGCTCTGAGGTCGAAAGCATTTTTCTACAATCTCTATGTTAGAAAGTGACGGTTCAGACTGCACCAATTCCTTGATTTGAGCCTACAAAGTATATAGAGAAATTTTTGTCATATCCCATAATATCTAAAAGTAAAGAACATGTTCAATTAACCAAACGCACATGTTTCTCGATTGTTTCAGGATCGACAAGTGTGTTATTCTTCTTGCGAGTCTCGAAGAAAATAGTTGCCAAATCTGGTGGTTTGCCATCTTTTCCGCCTTTTACATAAAAGTAAATACGTCAAATCACGTCTTGTCAATATTAAGCAAAAATAGATTTGATGATAACATCTTTTAATAAATAATCTCTCTAATTGGCTTGCTACCAATATGATGAAGCATCTTCAACTTAGTTCTATTTGTTGCATTCCTGTTACTTCTCGCCTATATTTGAGTGACAACATTAAATTCATATACTATAAATAAATTATCAATTAAAAGATCACTGTATAAAATAAAATTACATAATTAGGTATTTTGTCAAACCTGAAAACTTTTTGTAGAAAAATGTTCCTTTACCAACCACTCCCATTGTTTCTTGTCTACCCCATTAGGCACATTCTTAAAAACCTCTTGGATTGGCTTACCCTTCACATATTTTGCATGCAATTGTCCTCTCCATTTGTTCCATAACTCTTTCATCCATCCCAAAATATGATCACAATGTATATCCATGTCATCACTCTCAAATTTATCCTGCAATACATCAAACATAGATTGATATCCAATATCATCACAGAGACTCCATGTGATAGAAGAAAACATAGTTCTACAATAAGGCTTGAATTAATAAATACCTTACCTTTATTTCAATTTTGTGAATTTAAAACATAGAACATGCACCAATATTAACGTTTGATGAAAAATCAAAGTGTAGTTACATACATAATACATGTGATTTGAATACTTATTTATGAATTTTAGGTTAATAACCACATTTGACAGTTTGATGCAAATTTATGAAACACGTATTCAATCTGATGTCTACTATTAGGAACTGCCTTTTAACTACTTAATCATGGCCGGCTAAGGTCTCTTAAGGGCAGTATGGTAGAATTTGCTAACATATTAAAAGCTTTTAGATTCAACACCTTAGTTTATATTCTCTAGCTATTTCATGAATAAAACAGCTGTGTGTATATTCATTCTGAAGTTAAACTTCCAATTGTCCAAAATAATTATCTACAAATATTCACTTAGTTCAAAAGGACTCCTTGGTCCAAATTGATGGCTCCATAACATGTGGTATTAGTGTTTTTTGGGGGAAATATGTGGGTGAAAATTTACTTTTCAGCTTACAGCACAACATAGATCCTACCAGCAAACAATCAAGAAGAGCATTTTAAATCTGAAATCTAGCAGACTAGTCACTTTGCTAATTCTTCATTCATAATTTGCAATGTCTCCAAAATTTAAAATTTAAAATATTTACAAAGAAGCAATTGGAAACAGTCTCTCTACTCTTCTAGAATAGAGGTAAGGCTCCGTACATGTAGTTATTGTTGTACAAAGAAGCAACTGGAAGCAAATAATTAGTAACTGAAGTTGTCGTTGTTGTACACCAGATATCTCCGGTGAACAGAGTTGGCTCTTGTTTTCAGTCAATATGAGATACAATACCATTTATAACTTCTTTTCAATTTCAGTAATCAGGCCTTATTTCATTTGACATGTCACAACAGATGATAGCCAGCTGCTATGTGCTAATAATTGATATTGGTAATTGACTTCTTGTTTGCAGATTGCAATGTTATTCTTTTTGGCGGTATTTTGGGGCTTCTATCCACTCTACAATGCAGTTTTCACTTTTCCACAAGAAAGAAGAATGCTTATAAAAGAAAGATCATCAGGAATGTATCGCCTCTCGTCATATTTTCTAGCCAAAACAGGAGGAGATTTGCCTTTGGAACTTGCACTACCAACAACATTAAAGACATACAACTAAACTAATATCAAGCTTAAAATATAACAAAAGCATAAAATGTGCAGGAAATTTAGAGCAATTTTGAGTCACTTTTCGCAATTTTTGAGCGGCAGACAAGATACTCTTAGATGGTCTTGACATGCTTTGACAATTATACGAGTATTTTGATGGAAGGATCGCTTTTCATTTTCAGATTCTTCAAGGGGGCACATAGATCTAAGCTTTTGCCCTCGTCCCTTTCCTAGAGCACCTGGTGCAAGAAATCATATTAGTACAGGAAGCTGAATAATTACAAAATTGATTCTAAAAGAGAATAGATTTTAGAAATCGTACTTGCTGAATTATTTTTGATGTATTGCATAACGCCATCAGTAGATGGAAAAGATGGAATATTAGTTTGCATATGCCCTTTCTCAAAAACCAATGGATTTTTGTTCGTTGGTCCCATTCCAGACACCCTCAAAGAGCACATAGATCGAAGCCTTCGCTCACGTCCCTTGCTGTAGCACCTAGTATAAGGAAATCACATTAGTAGAAAGAATAGCACTAAAATTTAAGTGTACAAATTGATAACACAATATATTTGAAAAACCATACTTGTTTCAACAATTTGGTTGTACTTCATAGCTTGATCAGTAGATGGAAAAGATGGATTGTTTGTTCTAGATACCCCTAAAGAGCTCA
Source organism: Nicotiana undulata (assembly GCA_005239495.1). Taxonomy (NCBI): domain Eukaryota; kingdom Viridiplantae; phylum Streptophyta; class Magnoliopsida; order Solanales; family Solanaceae; genus Nicotiana; species Nicotiana undulata. Next base: position 75,450 of record ML299434.1, on the reverse strand, counting down.
GAGATTTAAGCTCTCTCCCTTGTCCCTTCCCTATAACACCTAGTGCAACAAACACATATTTTGTAGTAGCTTTCTCAATGGATGCCACCTCATTTTCATTCTTTGATGGTCTCATATCAAACCTACAAAAAGAAATAAGACATTATAAATGCAATGTGACCAACAAAAAAAATCATATAATCAGAAAGCATAACAATATGAATATGCTAATGGCATAAAGAGATACTTCACCTCAGTTGGTTCTTTTCCGTTCATTTTGTATAGGATTTTCTAAATCTACAACATCACCATCCATTTGTTGAAAAATTTCATAGGAATCACGAGGTTATGTCTTTCTTGCTACATACCAACCCTTGTTGGAATTATCATTAGCATAAAATACTTGAGATGCTTGGTCTGCTAATACAAAAGGCTCATTTGTTTTCAAAAATCGCCCCAATTAACACTTACAATACCATATTTATTTGTTTTAATTCCTTTCTTTTTATCATACGCATCAAACAAATTACATCGAAACAAATCACTCTTCTTCTAGTGAATTGCAATTCAAGAACATCAGTTAAGACTCCACGGTAATCAATATTCTCACTATGTTCATCAGTCTCACCGACAACAACCAACCCACAATTTTGAGTTCTTAAATATTTATCATAATCTTCTACATAAAATCTATATCCATAAAAATGTATCCATTATAATGTAACACATATTGGGTAGTCTCACGTGGAAGTGCAAGGAGATCTTCCATGATCTGACTATCATCTTCTTTATACCATTGTGCAACCTATTAACAAGATAAAGTTGATTAATTTAGAATGATTAATATAATAATGGATTTTTTAATTTAATTATGTATATATTACTCACCCTATCTTTAAACCATTCGATAAATTGTCTGTTCCATTCTGTATCAGACAAGTGTTGAGTAGAATCCATATGAATTCGTGCAAACTCTCTACAAATTTTAGTTGAACCACAAATGTCATACATAAAGGATACTCAATCCTAAAGGAAACAAGGAAAACAAAATATGATATGAAGGACAAAATTTCATACTGTAGAAATGGTAGAACTTCATCACAATTCTTCAGTATGTATATATATGCTTGCTCCAATTCATCTGCTTCAAGATCATTATGTTTTGGAGCTCCTAAATTTTTTTCAAATTTACAAAATAGAAATAAACCTTCATCAGAATTTTTTAAACCACCATCGTAATTTTGTTCTGGCCGATTAAACTTCGTGTCGATTCTATGCAGATAACTAAAACATAAGGTCATACATTCATTTGCAAGGTAACACTCTGCAGTGGAACCTTCTGGATAAGCTCTATCACCAATGAGAGATTTCAAAAAATATAACCATCATTCTATAGGATACATCCACCGATTTTGAACCGGTCCAGCAAACTTAGCTTCATTAGCTAAGTGAGTAGGCAAGTGCACCATGACATCAAAAAATGAGGAAGGGAATACATTTTCTAACTTACAAAGTGTTATAGGAACTGAGCTTCAATCTGATCCAAGTCACTAGTCCTTAATGCCTTTGCTCCGAGCACATTAAAAAATAAAGACAACTCGATAAAGTGTTCACACGCTGTTTTGGATAGCATACCACGTAGAGCAAGAGAGAGTAAATGTTGTAGAAGAACATGGCAATTATGACTTTTTAAGCCATAAATCTTGTGCTCTTTCAAGTTTACATTTTGAGAAATATTAGATAAAAATCCATATGGCACCTTTAAATTCTTTAAGAAAAGGCATATGTTGTGCTTTTATTGGGGAGATAATTTGTAACATGCAGTTGGCACTTCATATTTTTCTCCTTTTTTGATTGGGTGCAACTCCGACCTAATGTTCATTTCTTGCAAATCTAGTCGAGTTTTAACGGTGTCCTTGGTATTTCCTTTGGCATTCATGATCGTCCCCAAAATATTATCACATATATTTTTTTCAATATGCATAACATCCAAATTATGTCGCAACAAGAGAGATTTCCAGTATGGAAGTTCAAAAGATAGTCCTCTTATTTCAATTATCTTTTCGAACATCATGTGATATCATGATTCTTTTCTTTGGATCCTTTGTTAACGGTAACCCTTGAAGATCTTGCACTTGATTAAGTATCTCAATACCAGAACGCATTTTTGGTGGGAGCCTTTTCTCTTTTGTGCCATCAAATGACACCTTATCATTCCTCCATTTAAGAGGAAGGTAACGCCGATGGCCCATAAAACATTGTTTCTTACTATTCTTCAATCTGATTGAGGAAGTGTCTATATTGCAACATGGGCATGCCAATTTACCTTTTGTACTCCATCCAGATAAATTTTCATATGCTGAAACGTCATTGATGGTCCATAACAAAAAAGCTTGTAACTTAAAATTCTGTCCAGTTGATGCATCAAAGGTCTCAACACCAATTTCCCATAACTCATTCAACTCCTCTATCAACGATTGAAAATATATGTCAATCGCATCTCCTAGACTATCTGGACCAGGAATAAGCATAGACATAATGAAATTTTCCTGTTTCATACACATCCAAGGTGGTAAATTATAAGGAATAAGTACCACAGGCCAAATACTATATGAGGTTTTCGAATTCCGAAATGGCTGGAATTCATCACTAGCAAGTCCAAGTCGAACATTACGAGGCTCAGCCGCAAATAGGAGATGAAGTTCATCAAATGATTTCCATTCCATTGGATCAGCTGGGTTCCTCATTGTTCCATCATCAACTCTTTTATCATGATGCCATGTCACTAAAGAAGATGTCTTTGTAGACATAAATAACCTTTGAAGCCTAGGCTTCAATGGAAAATAGCGTAAAATATTTGATGCTATTTTTTTGTCATTCTTATTCTTTGCTTTCCCGCCATGTTTATCTGTCTTACATCTAGATGCATCACACGCTTTACAGGAATCAAGTAAGCTATCTTCCTTCCAATATAACATGCAATCATTTATACAAGCATCAATATTTTGGTAGGAAAGCCCAAGGTCCCGAATTACCTTCTTTGCCTCATAATATGAATTTGGCAAATTCGCTCCATCAGGCAACAACTCATCCTTCAACATTTTCAATAGCATTGTAAATGACTCATTGCTCCAATGACCCATACTTTTTATGTGAAGCAGTTTAATCAAAGTGAAAAGCTTTGAAATTTTTGAACTTTGGTATAGTGTCTTCTCGAAATCTTTCAATAGACTGTAAAACTTTGTGGCTTCTACATTTGGTTCTTATTCAAGTAAATCATTGTAACCAACACTAACAGTGCCTCCATCATGATTAGGAAATAAATCCCTCGGCATTTCATGTATTTCATCCTCATCCTCATAATCATCTACTTCATTATCTTTTTCAACATCGAATTCCGACTGTGACTCACTCAAAACTTCTACATGATGATACCAAAAAGTATAATTTTTAATTGTTCCATATACTTTCAAATGTGTCTCGACCGTCTCACGTGTTCCTAATGTAGTGTTACAATATTTGACACACGGACATCGTATTTTATACAATTCTCATGTTCTTCTAAAGGCATAATCCAAAAACTTTTGCACTCCGATTAAGTAGCTTTCGTCAAGTCGGTTATCAACAAGTTGTATCCATTGCTTACTTGGTGCCATAACCTTGGATAGTAAATATAAATAATATTTAAAAAAATTAAGATCACAAAAACATTAAGATGCACATTACTTATGAATGAAAGTATTAAGATGCACATTACTTATTATTACACTTGTCAGACAATAACAAACTAGAAAATACGATACACATAGCGAACGAAAAAAATAAGGGAGCAACTAATCATCATATCATATATCATATATTATACTAAAAGTAGAAAACTCACAAGTGCAAAGTTAGATTACCGAAATACCCCGCAATAATAGAATGTCCGTTTTCTCCTTTACTTAAACACCAATTCTTTAATGTATTTGTACCAAAAAGTAAAATTGCCTTCAATAAATTATATTATGGTTGTACTACAATTAATGAGGTGAATGGGAAGAGACTGACCTGGAGTTTCGTGTATCAACCAAGCACTTAATGTTATATTCAATGTATTGGAAGTACTTTCATCTTCCAACACTTATTACAAACAACGGTTCTGATTCTTTAAATTTTAATATAAAAAGCCCAATACTACCACATTCACAATTGTATTTTTTCTTTTCAGCGAGTTGGAAACTCATTTCATTAACTACTGTATTGTTACTAATTTATCAATAATATCATTCATATAGTGATTTTCATGACCATATGTAATTGTTTCTTAGTAAATTGTACCAGCCTTCACTCTTTGATACCTTAGATGATGATTTTGAAGATATGAAAGCAAAGCTGGAATTATGAGCTCAAGTTGTGACCTTTACTGTTAAGCTGTGCAGTTAGAAGAGAAAGAAAGACAAGAAGAAATGCAGAAAGGAAAGAAATCAGAGAGAGATGAAAGATCCTTTTCCTTATGTTGTGCTATGGAACCTATGCTAGCGTACTTGTGTTTTGGCTTACAATGAAGCGGGGAGTAATGGCCTAATTAAGAGCCAACATGTCCCTCAATTTTTTGCTTAGAAATAGAATCAAAACATGTTTGTTTATCATAGGTTCTGCATATTATGTACTCATATTCATACATGAAAAGGAAGGTGATTTTTTAATTAACACATCAAAATAAATAGTATTATTTTTGTAACCTTTAGGCTTAGCATATGATATACGTGTGCTATTTTGTACTGTTAAATTACCACGTGGAAAGCTAACAAAAGACAGAAGGGTGAGAACTAGTACAACTAAAAAAGAGCGGGGAACTCTCGACTATTTACTCTCCAACTACCCTAATCTTCAACCTCCAAACCCTTTTATCGTATTTTCTTAAGAAAAGCTATGAAACACAACAACCATCAAGAGCATTAAAGACAGAACCATATGTCATATGTATTACTGAGACAAGCTGCATGATTAGAAATTTTTCTTTTTTACTAAGTTTCTAAACAACAAAAACCAAAAGGACAGAAACAAAGTAAAACATGTATGGTGCATCTCTCATGCTATGAGAGATAATACATGATAGAAAATCTCCAATGGACTCTCAAGACCTATGGCCTTAAGTAGCTGTAACGAGAATGATATGCTGGCATGAAACATACTCCAATCATAGAATAAAAAAGAAATCAACCCTTTCAGCGAAACATAAGAAATAGGATTAAAGATAAATCAAAACCAAGAGAAATCATTTCTCTTTTCTCATTTGGCCATGTAGCGAAAGAGCTCCAGCCGGGAGAATAGAATTACAGAAGAATCTATGAAGTAAGATCCATTTTGCTTGGTCTTGGTCTGAAAATAAAGAAAGGTCTTTCAAATTTAAACTCGATTTTGGTTCGTTACCAAATTCATTGATTAAAGTTAAGAACTCGTCAATTTTTGTTGATAATGGTTTTTTATCAACCGTATCCACTTTTTGTTCAAATTCTTGGTAATTCCATTCAGTTTGTTCAAAGTTCAAGATTAAAAAGAGCTAACTGTAGGTTTCGAAGCAATTATATAACCAAACACCAGAGAACAGAGAAAATTGGTGGCAAACATAAAACTTTATTCACACTGTAAAAGAAAAAGAAAATTACAGTGGAGCAACACATAATAAAACAATTTATTACTCCCTGGCATCTTTTCAAACAGTTGAATTGGTATAATCTAGTTTGGCGTACAACTGAGCACAAATAAGTGAATAAGGAAAAAATCTGAACAATGTATTAGCATAACAAGGTACACAATTATACAAATAAAACTCGATATTTCATAATTGCCAATACTAGTTTCCTGTTGTACCCAAAATAGAAAAAATGAGCAACAAAAACTACAGCCTACAGGCTACTTAATCATATTATAACAATTAGGTTCCAAGATTAAATCAACTCAAAGTTAGTACTTACTCATAAATCACAAAGAGGTAATAAGAAAAGGAGAAACAGAGATAGAAACTAACCTAGAAGATAAGTCCGTCATAAATCTGTCGGACGCCGCTTGTTGCCTTGCCGTTCGCCGCTTGCAGCCGTCCACCGTCCGTTGTGCGGATGTTGCAGAAAACAACTAAAGAAACAAAAAATTGTAGAACCCTTTTTTTCAATTTCTGATTCAATGAGGAAAAAACAAGCACTAAGAAGAAAGAAGAAACAGAACAGATTAAAGAAAAAGAAATTAAACTCACTCTTGACTGTGTGAAGTCACTTGGAGAGAGATGAATTTTAACACCAACCTAGCTTCTGAGTTCTTTGCAACTTCTGAATTTTGATGAAGATTAGCAGCGCCTCTCTTAGGGATTTTGATGGCCTACTTTTTAGTTTTGCCTCTTAGGGATAAAATATAAGGATTCTGTGAAAGTATTTTGAAGGGATTAAGGGTGAAAGTGAATTTGGAGGGATTACCGTGAAATTTTGGAGCATTTTTTTTAAACTTTTTTTTCGGTCAGTTTCGCGCCCTAGCTATCCCGCTGAAATCAATTATTAAAGAACAGATATTAACTTTTGTATAGATAAATTTAGAAAATAAATTTGCCTTTTAAAGAGAAAAAAAAATTCTCATCCCCATATAAGTACATTTTTAGGGACAATATTTAAAACTAGTCGCTAAATACTGGTCCCTAATAAAACTTTTTCTTGTAGTAAAACATTGAGATTAAACTTCTTAAATTTACCTAAAATTGCCGGAAAGAGAGCCGAATCTTGCCTAGTTCATGCCAGTTTCGTCGTTTTAGGCATGGCCCGTGCTGATTAATGTCAATATCTTCGTTGAAGTTTTGAGCTCGTGCTCAACATGAGCTAATCGCAACTAGTTTACTTTTGTATTTTACTTCCCTTGGTTTTTTTTGGTTACTATTTGTACATTATGCCCCTTTAAAGTTTACAATTTAATAAAATGACCCTTAGATCTCTTATAAAAAATAAATTTCTTACGTGTAAAACTAAATCTTCCATGTACAAAAAAAAAGATAGCGACATGAAACTAACCAATTTTTTTCGGTGGCTCAAAATTTTAACATATTAATCAAAACAAGATATATTTGTGTCACACCTCCTTTTTCACTACCCCGGATTAATGAGGGTCATAAGGGAGTTTTTTCACTTTAAGTGACATTATTTGGATTTGGAATTTATTTTATTTTTATTCAGAGTCGCCACCCGGATTTTTTACGGTGTTCCGGGACACCACTTATTTAAAAAACCCAAACCGAGGAATTTTGACTCTGTTTTATGTTATTCGCGAACCAGAAATCCGAGTAAGGAATTGTGTTAACCCGGGAGAAGGTGTTAGGCATTCCCAAGTTCCGTGGTTCTAGCACGGTCGCTTAACTATTAATATTTCGCCTAAATTATCCGGTTATTTATATGTTTTAGCCTATTGTGAATTTAGCATTTTTAATTTTTAACTGCTTTTAATGTTTATGGATTTATCTTGAAACAAGTCACGATGGCGTGCACTTGTTTGTTTTTGGACAGGTCGTAATTGCGCCACATGAAATGCACCCGCAATTACAACATGCGATTTTATTATCGTTTTGGGTTAGAGTTGGGGACATGAGTTGCCGCACCCAAGTGTAGGTTATATAGTCATGACTATGGTCATGACGGTTAAAAATGCCTATTTGAGGCGATATTCAATTATTCTCTAAATTTCGGAATTTTATCTAAAAGAGGTATTTTAGTTTTACGGGTATGTATATAAACCAATTCGGATATTTATGGATTAAGAACAAGTGACGATGGCGTGCACTTGTTGTTTTTTAACACATCGCACAAAAATATGGAATTGATAGACCGTGTTCCTTACAGAGAGTATCTTGGAACACAAAAAAAATTAAACTAATATTCATAATCCCAACTACGTTAATATTCAAAAAAAAATTAAACTAATATTTCCACTCCCATCCTTAAAACACCACCTACTAAATTTATCCAAAAAAAGACTGTATTAAAACCACGTGAAGTATACATCATAAGCCAATAAAAATGAAATATAAATCACCAAATAATAGTAGTGCAAAAACAGGATTGTACCATAATTGCAAAATCAAAATCAAACAACTAGTAATCAACTGTTTCAACTTACCCGGATTCAGCAACTGTATGTTGTAATTACACACACGGGCATGGCTACCGTAACATGAAGAGAACAATAGAAAACGAAACAATTCTTCAAATCAAACAGCTTTGGAAACTTAGAACAATAAACAACATTTCAATAATTGCAGAAATCACGGTAACAAATACAGTTGAGCAGCAAATGAGCAGGAGACACGGAATAAAACGGAGGTTCTATATTTTTGGCGAGCTTAGCCGGAGAAGCGTTTCACCGGCGGAAATTTTCCGATTCAGCTGATATTTCTGAAGAAATTAGAAAAAAAAAAAGGGAAGTGTGATGATTGACAAGTTGGAGACCTTGAGACTAGATAGAGAGAAGAAGAGAAAGTGAGTGTGGGGTTTCGGCGTTGAGGTAAGGCTGTAGGCTTTCTCGCCGGTTTCCGGCAGTGAAATAATGGGTCGTGAAGAAGAAGAGCCCCAGGGGTGGTGCGCCGTTTCTGCAAATAAGGGGAGGAGTCCCTTTTCTAATTTTTTAGGTCTAAATTATATAGACGAGGGGATTAGGGTTGTAAGGTGGGAAATTTGGTTGGGCCTGGGATTTTGGGCCCTGAAATTAGACCAATTTGAAACAAGGACAAATTTTATCTTTCAAAAATAGTCATCTTACTACTAATTAAATTTATTTTATCAAAACGACCTAATTAACATTTTAACTAATTAAATAAACTAATTGATTAAGCTAATGTATATTTTTTGTGACTTTTATATATTAATCTATCAATTAAAGGGTAATTAATTTTTAAAAATGCGAATTAAACCTAAGATTACATGAAATGAAAAATGTGACAATTTTTATGATTTTTTATGATTTTAAAATATTAAACATGCATGAAATGCAACTAAATAAATAAAAGTTCCTAAAATTCATTAAAAGTTATTTTTTTGATTATTTTTAGGAGTAATTTCCATGCGGGGCAAAAATTGGGTGTTCACAGCTGCCCCTCTTTGCTCGAGAACATGAAGAGTTTTCGGGCAAAGATGAAGTGAGCAACCACGAGCAATTTTTGCCTGTTTGGTACTCCATTTGGAAGCATTTTGAAAAAGTTTTGACCGAACCTTGCTTCAGAGGTTGCCTACATATCATTGGCTATAAAGGAATCAGGTCAGTGTTGTTCTAGAAGATTTGGTAGCTGGGACTACCGGGAAGCCGTTATTTCACTGTTGTTGTTGCTGCTTACTGCTTTCTGAGCTCCTTATTACACCAAAATAACAAAATGAAAAGACTAAACTAAACCTATCAACTATGAGTTACAATATTCCTATCTACGAGTCTTTTGAAGCTTGATCTTGAGTCCTTGCTGCTTCTTTATACAGACTCCGATCTGAATCTTGATGCTTGTTCATTGTAGGTGTTGGTTAAATCTTCTTCAGCTTTTCGGATCAAGGAAGGATATACAGAACGAATGACTTCAATCTTGTCCCGAATAGTCCACGTCTTTCCCGCTTCTGCACTTTGGGGTTCAACTCTTTTCTTTTTCTTCTTTTCTTTTATTCTGAATTGAGACATCTTCTTTTTGTCCTCTCGAATCCATTGTCCTAAAAATGCAATCTGTACAAAATCAAAAAGAAAACGAACGAAATTTTCTGCCCCAGTTTTCACTAGGAAAATATCGTGAGTTATTGTAAGGAATCTATACTACTTTATTATTGAAAGCGGTGAAAAGCCGGGAACAGTGCACCCGGAGTTATTGTAGACTAGGGAGTGGATACCCTATGCCCAAATGTAAAATCAACTAGGGGTTGGAGACCCTATGTTGGAAGAGAATTGACAGGTTATGTTGTCGTCAAGAAAAGATCACCGGGTTATGCCGGTGTCTGGAAATGAGATTCATCGGGTTATGCCGGCATCAACTAGGGAATGGAGACCCTATGTTGGCATCGAGTTATGTCGGCATCAACTTATGCTGGCATCAACTTGGGAGTGGAGTCCCTATGTTCGAAAATCATCAACTAGGGATTGCAGACCCTATGCTGGAAAATCATCAACTAGGGAATGTATACCCTATATTGGCATCAACTAGGGAGTGCATACCCTATGTTGGACAATAAATTCAACTAGGTATTGTATACCCTATGTTAAAATGAACCAAGAAGGATATTTTTTTGTTTGTTTATTTTTTTCAATTTATTTTTTATATTTGAGAAAATCAATCCTTTAAACAAATTGCACCAATGCATATTTTTTTAGGACATAAATAAACTTTTTTTTTTATAAAAATTATCCTAGGAGGAAATTCATCAGACTAGGTTTTCTTATCTTAGGGGAAAGATTCATCAGATTAAGACGTCTATCCTAGGAGAAAATTCATCAGACTAAGGTTGTTGTCCTAGGAGAAAGTTCATCAGACTAGGTTTCTATCTTAGGAGAAAGATTCATCGGACTAAGATTTCGATCCTAGGAGAAAATTCATCAGACTAAGGTTGTTGTCCTAGGAGAAAGTTCATCAGACTAGGTTTCTATCTTAGGAGAAAGATTCATCGGACTAAAATTTCAATCATAGGAGAAAATTCATCAGACTAGGTCCCTTTTTTGTTATCTTAGGAGAAAGATTAATCGGACTAAGATTTCGATCCTAGGAGAAAATTCATCAGACTAGGTCTTTTTTTGTTTATCTTAGGAGAAAGATTCATCAGACTAAGATTTCTATCCTAGGAGAAAGTTCATCAGACTAGGTCTTCTATCTTAGGAGAAAGATTCATCGGACTAAGATTTCGATCCTAGGAGAAAATTCATCAGACTAGGTCTTTTTTTTGTTATCTTAGGAGAAATATTCATCAGACTAAGATTTCTGTCCTAGGAGAAAGTTCATCAGACTAGGTTTTCTATCTTAGGAGAAAAATTCATCAGACTAAGATTTTGATCCTAGGAGAAAGTTCATCAGACTAGGTTCTTTTTTTTTTATCTTAGGAGAAAGATTCGTCAGACTAAGATTTTGTTCCTAGGAGAAAATTCATCAGACTAGGTCTCTTTTTGTTATCTTAGGAGAAAGATTCATCAGACTAAGATTTTGATCCTAGGAGAAAGTTCATCAGACTAGGTCTTTTGTTTTTGTTATCTTAGGAGAAAGATTCATTATACTAAGATTTTGATCCTAGGAGAAAGATTCATCAGACTAGGTTTCTTATCTTAGGAGAAAAATTCATCAGACTAAGATTTTGTTCCTAGGAGAAAATTCATCAGACTAGATCTATTTTTGTTATCTTAGGAGAAAGATTTATCAGACTAAGATTTTGATCCTAGGAGAAAGATTCATCAGACTAGGTTTCTTATCTTAGGAGAAAAATTCATCAGACTAAGATTTCTTTGGGGAAAAATCCATCAGACTAGGACTTTTTATCCTAGGAGGAAACATGTGAAGAGCAATGGCAACACTTTATGCACACAAATAAAGGCAAAGATTCAAGAGACTTACCTTTGTCGGGTTTTTTTTCTTCTTCTCTTTTATTTTTTGAACCACTTTCCTTGCACTGCTTTGTTCCTGTTTCAAACAAAGAACGTTTGTCAGTTTTTTAAAAGTGGTGGTCGGTTTGTGGCCTTGAGTCCTGAGCAGCTTGGATTTTGCTCAATCAACTTGAGTCGGCCTCAAGAGACTTTTGTTCTGCACCAACTCTGATTATTTCACACCCGATACCATTTGTATTTGTGACTCAATCAACCTTATCCCAACTGGAGATTTTTGCTTAGGAGACCTTTTTTGACATCTTGAATGGCTTCTTGCTTTTTGGAGCAATTTGTCTGTCAGAGGGAATCACCAGTAATCTTTGTTGGAGACAAGTAGGCTGACAAGAGTCTTTTTGGGGGAAAACCATTTTCATGAACCCTCGAAGCATGTTGACTGTAACAGTTGAATGTGCTGGCCAAATTTGCTTTGTGCAACTGAAAAGCTGGTAGCAGATTTTGAAATCATTTCTTGCTTGTTTTGACAAGGACTGACTAAGAGTGAATGATACAATGATGCAAAGAAACAAGTATTAACAAGCAATGCCCCTGTCGGAAGGACAAAAGGAAGAGTTCTTTTTTTTTCTTTTTTGTTTTGCGGTAACTAGCCTTAATGATCATGACATGCATTTTGGACTTAATGGCCGATCTATCAAACTGATCAAATCTTCCCTTTCACCATGCTTATGACCTTTGAAGTCAGGCTTGTTTATGCCAATTCTTCGCATCAGCTTCACGACTCACTTTCGACTAGTGGTGCCCTGAGAGGTTTTCACCAACAAGTCTCTCTCATTTATTTTTCTCTACTTATCGGCGCCTTACAATGCTCGTGAGAGTTTTCACTATTAAGACTCTCTCATTTTCTCTTTTTTCTTTCTTTTGCTTTCTTGTGTGAGCAACTTGACAATGTTCTTGTCATGTGACAATTGTTGCTCATTCCATGCTTTCATGGGAGAGTAACTGACAGTGTTCTATGTCGCGTGACAACCGTTGCTCATTGCATGATTCTCTTAGCCTTCTTGAAGGCATATCGGGAGGTCTTTATTTGGAAGGTTTTTGGATAGGGTTGGAAAGGAGGGTTGGCATGAAGGCTTAAAGTAGACTCAAATGAGGGGTTATAGGCTTACAACTCTTGGAATCGACTCTTTTAAAAGTGGAATAAAATTTCTGCCCCAGTTTTAGCTACTGGGGATTTTTTTTTGGACTTTTTTTTAACTCTTATTACTGAACCGTGTAAGGCTGCCTACGTATCCCTTTTTTAAATGAATCAAGTCTAACGTAGTTCAAACATCCGGCCTAACTATATTTTTCATCTTTCTTTTTTTTTTCTCATGTTTTTTTTTTCCACATTATTTTTTGTTTTCAAAACAAGTTGCCCCGGCTTTTATTTTCTTGGGGGCATGGAACTTTGACTGTTCTTTTCTTCTTTTTTCTTTTGCCTGATTTTTCTAAGAGTTACCCCAGTTTGTACTCTTGGGACAAAGACCTTTCTTCTCTTTTTTTTTCATTTTTTTGACTCTTGACTCTAAACTTGATTCCAAAAGAGGGTGGTCAAAGAAAATAACACAAGCTCAAAAGGGGTAACAATGGGTATAGAGTGTTTGGGTAGCAGAAAAAGGGTCTCCCGGCCTCGAGAATGCCAAAACATATTATCTTTTGTGATCATAGCATTGATGAATATGTCTATTTTCTTGGTGTGTCGTGGTCGAAAGACACTTTCCATCCATTAATGTCAAACTTTCGACCAAGACTCAATTGATTAAACATCCTCAAGCCCAATCTTTACTATGATTTGAAGGTGAATTTTATTCAAACTTAATTCCAAAATATTTCAACTCTTTATTCATCCTCAAAAGTGTCTCTTTCTCACTTATCTCATTCAAGACTAAATCGGTTTTTAAGATCTGTCCAAAATTTCCGCATGCATGTCATATTACTAAAACCAGCGAGAAAAGAACTAAGCATGGAATGACACAAAAGGACAAACTGTATTTCATTGAGTAAACAACAAGACAAACAACCTAAAATCCAAGTTACAACCCTAAAATAACCCGGATAATGAAAATAGCAACACAACAGACAGACAAGACTTGACACAAATAGAACAGAGGGATAGAAGGGTTTGACTCAATAAAATAAATAAAATCTAGATCACAACCCTGAAATAACCTAGATAATAGAAAAAACATCAAAACGGGCTACCAATATTCATTCCTAGTAAGAAGGGAATGACTTTTCAATTGCTAAGCTTGACATTAAGCCACAAATTTGCTCATCAGAATCAGTAGAGCCTTCTCCAATTTCAAAATCATTAACTTCAGTCAGCGAGTTCCCGAGAGGATTCTCATACTCCATGTCACCATGCGTCATCCCTACAAAGTATGCATCATCATGTGTAGGTAAAGGATTCTGCGTGATATACTGGGTGTCACTGTCTTGGATCACAATCAGATTTTCCTGGATCATCCTTTCTATTTCTCTTTTCAAATCTCGACAGGTTTCAACATCGTGCCCCTGGGCGTTGGAATGGTATTCACACCTTTTAGAAGGGTCAAAGCTTCTTGCACGTGGATACACATGATTTGGAGGAATAGGTGCAATCATGTCATAATGCTTTAATTTCTCAAACAAGCTTGCATATGACTCTCTTATTGGTGTAAAATTATTTTTCAACTTTTGTTCTCCTCTATACCCCTTGCTTGGATGTGGGTTATAGGGCACTTGGAAATTCTGTGGAGGCTGGTGGAGATTTTGCGATGCTCGCCTTCTGGGGTGTCTTGGTGGCTGGACAACATACTCAGGTGGAGCAAAAGAGTATTGCGGGTTCTAAGGTGGATTTGATTGCTCAGGGGAATCATCGGAAAACAGACGTGGCTGGTCATACCTTCGAGATGTTCTCCTAGGACCTCTTCTCAACCCTGATGTCATCATGATTTCTTCATCTTTCTCATTCATGTCACTAAAATTACCGGATTCAATTTGGACAACCTGAGTTGCGTCTTTGAGAACTGCTTGGCTTATAATTTTGCATGTCTTAAGACCATCATCAACCATTTCTCCCATTTTGATTGCTTCCGAGAAGGATTTGCCAACTGCGAACATCATGTTTTGATAATAATCTGGGTCTTGATCCTGAAGCAAGACAGTGATTAGCTCGTGGTCATCCATGGGTGGCTTAACTCTAGCTGCTTGCTCTCTCCATTTAATGGCATATTCCCTGAAACTTTCAGTTGGTTTCTTCTTCAGGTTTGAAAGGGAATTGCGGTCCGGGGCAATGTCGATGTTGTATTGGAACTGTTTGACAAAGGCCTGAGCCATGTCGTCCCAGACATACCAGCAAGGTGTGTCTTGATCAGTAAACCATTCAGAGGCTACCCCCGTAAGGCTTTCCCCAAAATAAGCCATTAGCAATTCTTCATTTCTTCCTGCACCTCTTAGCTGATTGCAATACCTTTTCAGGTGGGCTATGGGGTCTCCATGTCCATCATACTTTTCAAATTTGGGGGTCTTGAAACCAGGTGTCAATTGGACATCGGGGAACATACATAGATCCTTGAAGGCAATTCTCTTCTGACCTGCCAACCCTTGCATGTTTTTCAACTGTTGTTCTAAGCTTTTCATTCTTTGGGTCATTTCTTCATGTGCCATCTTTCGGGCAAGCTTCTCAATGTTTGCAGGAAGATCAAACAAGTACGAGTGATACTCAGGAGAATGATACAGCTCTTGATGGGTATCAAATTGTGATTCATGACTTTTCTTCTGTACCGTTGCTGGTTGTGGGATAGTGAAGACGGGCATAACAACAGCGGTTGTTTGATTGGTTGTCAATGGCACACTTTGGGAGCACGTAACAGAAGTTCCAGCAGTAGTTGTACAATTGGGATAAGGATTGAACCCAGGTGGATAGGATTGATCAGGCAATGAGACCAGAGTGGCAGTAGTTGAGATGGGTGTGAACTTTGGGAAACCATGAGAAGAAAATGGCGGTCCTTGGCCATTGGCCCATGCTTGACACATTTCAGCCATTTTCTGTTTTAGTATTTTATTTTCCTCAACCACAGTGGACTCTTGTTGAACCCTCTAACCCCGAGTCTCACGAGCATTCGTAACAGCTTCGATGTCCGTTGTCATTGGCATTTTCTCTTGGACCTTGTGAGTTGTGTTGCAGTTTACCACAAATCGACCACCTCAAACTTTCTTCACAATTCGAAACAAAAAACATGTTAGAGGGGACTCAATCGGTCCTTATTATCATTCTTTTTTTTCTCTCACTCTTGTTGATTTTTTTATGGTTATGATCGAATCCTATGGGGATTGCCTACGTATCATGACGCATGAATCAGATCTTGCGTAGTTCGGGAAGATTGAGAATAAAGTAAATAACCTACCTAACTCTTTTGTTTTATTTTTGAATGTTTTATTTTGAATTTCCGAAAGGACTTTTAAAGAAGAAAGAAAATATTTATTTTTTGTTTTCTTTTGGATTTCGCTTTTTTTTTTCCGGAACTTCGAGAGAAAAACTTCTAAAGAAGAAAGGATTTTTGAATTTGATTTGTTTTTTCAAAACTTTTTGAAAGAAATATTTCTAAAGAAGAAAGAAAATATTTTTTGGATTTTTTCGGATTTTTTTTATTGAATTTTTGGGGACAAAAGATCTAAAACAAAATAAAAAATATAATTTTTTTTTGGATTTTGATTTGATTTTCTTTTCGAAAGAAAGACTTCTAAAATGAAAGAATATATTTTTGGTTTTAAATTTTGTTATTTGGGGATTTTCTAAGGAAAAACCTTCTAAAGAAGAAATTAAAGAATTTTTTTTTTCTTTATTTTTTTTTTGAAAGTTGGGGTCTTAAAAAAAAAGACTTTCTATAGAACGAAGTAAAAGAAAATATTTTTGGATTTTTAAAAATTGAGGTCTCAAAGAAAGACTTTCCATAGAAGGAAGTAAAGGAAAATATGTATTTTTTCTTTTTCAATTTTCTTTTTTTTGAAAATTGTAAAAATTAAAAGGTAGAAAATATTTTTTTGGGATTTTGATTTGATTTGTCATCTTTCTTTATTAATGAAATATTTCTACGAAGAAAAATGTTTTTTGGGTTTAAAAAAAACGTCTTATTACTTTATTTGAGATTTTCTATAAAAAGACTTCTGACGAAGGAGCTAGAAGAAAATATTTTTGGATTTTGTAAAAAGAGGGGCCGAAACCGATGAGCTTTACCTACGTATCTTACATCCAGTGAGAATCAGACCCGCGTAGTTCTGCCCGCTTTGATGGAACCGGGGAAACATGATATTAACTTATTTTCATTTTTTTTAAATACATTTTCTCTCTCTCCATCTTTCAAAACTTTTGACAGACTTTCATGACATTTTCAAGTATCGGGGTTTTCAAAAATCGGGTAAATTTTCTATCCTATCCAACTCTTGATTTTTCTGCTATATTTTCTTTATTCGGTCAACAAACAAGCCGAAATAAAATATTGTACACATAGCAGGTAAGATGCATCAGGATGGTCTTTTATTTCGGGTTCACGTGTCCTAGACGGACCCAACCCCTGTGTTAAGTCCCCAAAGTTAAATGCACGTGATGCAAATAATCTGTAACGACCTAGCCGGTTATTTTGCATATTAGGGTCCCGTTTCCTTAAATGAAACCTTCCATAGCGGCTATTCGTGCTTTATGACTAGCGGGAGCGGGTGGTTCGGGATTTGGGAATGAATTGGATGGTTTAGGAACACTTGGTTCCTTAAGGCTGGCCTATTTGGTCAAGTTTGACTTCGGTCAACATTTTGAGCAAACGACCTCAGAATCGAGTTCTCACAGCTCCAGTAGCTCCGTACAGTGATTTCGGACTTGGGCGTATGTTCGTCTCGAGTTTCTGATGACCCGGGAGCATTTCGGCGCCCGAAATGGAAATTAGGGTTTCCTTAAGTTTAGAATTTTGCCTGGAACGGGACTTCATGCTATTGAAGTCCGAATGGAATTCCGAGGCTGGCAATAGTTTCCTTCTTCGCGTTCGCAGGAGGGTGGCCGCGTTCGTGAAGAAGGAATTGGGCTGGGGCTACGGATTCTCTACGCGTTCGAGTTCTCCATCCCGCGTTTGCGATGGGTTGGGCCCCTGGCCTTCGCGTTCGCACCCCTCCAGCCGCGTTCGCGAAGATCTAGCCCAGCTAGCCTCCACGTTCGCGGGCCCTCCGTCGCGTTCGCATAGGGTCCAGCCAATTGGGCCGACCCATCTGTCGTTGTCTTCGCGTTCGCGACCCCTCCCTCGCGTTCGCGTAGAAGGTCCTGTGGACCTGACCAATTTAAAGCATCTCGAACGCTTGCCCAGGGTGCGTTCGCATAGGGTAAATCCCTGGGCAGTGTATTTTTATAGCGGGTTAGTTCATTTTCCCCCATTTCCATCTTCTTCCTTGAGTTAATTGAGAGCTTCCAAGAGGACCCTTCAACCTAGTACTTGAGGTAAGTAAATTTCTTATTAACACAGAGTTTAAACATCAATTTCTAGTTAAATCCTCTATTAATTTATCAAAATCATGGGAAATATTTGGTAGGAATTTCTAGGGCTTTGATAATTAGTGAGTTAACCCTTTTTAGCCATGAATTCCTAAATAAATTTGGTAATTCCTTAGACTACAGGTAATTTAATCCTTCAAGAATTTTTCAAAATCCGAAAGCGTGGGCCCAGGGTCGAAATTTCAAAAAAATCGCCAAGAATGATCAAATTTTAGGAATTCTTGATAATTCTCCTTCTTGAACCTTAAATTGATTCGATTATGCTATGTTTGGCTAGTTGTGAACCGTCAAGAGTAATTTTAGAGTTTGGGGCGCATCTTTTGATCCGGTCCTTGGTCCGAGGAGTGCTTTTATCGAGGTGAGTCTCCTTTCCAAACTTGTAAGGGGGAAATGTCCCCGTAGGTTCCTTATTTGCTATGTGTACATGTTGAGGGGGCCGCGTACGTACCAAGTGACGAGAGTCCGTACGTGGCGACTATATTGCTATGTCGGGTAGCCGTAAGACCCACGAGTATGCCATTTCGTGCCTTATATGAACCATTGTGTGCAATATAAATTGTATTTATTGTTGAAATGACATGGGAGAGGTAAGAATATGATGATGTAAATCCTAATTGGCTATCAGTGATATGATATTGACACAGTCTTGTTGAGTTCACGGTCGAGTCGGTACCCGTAGGTACCTATATGTAAATACTATTATTATCGAGTCAGCACACGAGTCGCA
>ML299434.1:0-50550 GCA_005239495.1 Nicotiana undulata | reverse complement strand
AAAGATGCCTTGGAAAAGGTGAAGATTATTCAGGAGAGGCTCCGTACAGCACAGTCTAGGCAGAAGAGCTACGCAGATCAGCGGGCACGTGATGTATCATTCATGGAGGGAGATAAGGTTATGTTGAAGGTTTCGCCTATGAAGGGCATTATGAGATTCGGGAAGAAGGGCAAGCTGAGCCCCAGGTTTGTAGGTCCTTTCGAGGTGTTGAAGCGGGTTGGAGAGGTTGCTTATGAGCTTGCCTTGCCTCCATCTTTATCAGGAGTTCACCTAGTTTTTCATGTTTCCATGCTTCGGAGGTATCATGCCGACTTCTCGCACGTGGTTGATTACAACACTATTCAGTTAGATGAGAAGTTGGGCTACAAGGAGGAGCCAGTGGCTATTGTTGATAGGCAGGACCGCCAGTTGAGGTCTAAGACAGTTGTTGCAGTTAAGGTCCAGTGGAGGGGCCAACCAGTTAAGGAGGCGACATGGGAGTCCGAGCAGGACATGCGGGGCAGATATCCACAGCTATTCAACACTTCAGGTGCGATTCTAGACCCGTTCGAGGACGAACGTTTGTTTAAGAGGGGGAGAATGTAACGACCCAGCCGGTCGTTTTGCGTATTAGGGTCCCGTTAACTTAAATGAAACCTTCCATAGCGGCTATTCGTGCTTTATGACTCGCGGGAGCGGGTAGTTCGGGATTTGGGAATGAATTGGATGGTTTAGGAACACTTGGTTCCTTAAGGCTGGCCTATTTGGCCAAGTTTGACTTCGGTCAACATTTTGAGCAAACGACCTTAGAATCGAGTTCTGACAGCTCCAGTAGCTCCGTACAGTGATTTCGGACTTGGGCGTATGTTCGGCTCAGGTTTCTGATGACCCGAGAGCATTTCGGCGCCCGAAATGAAAATCAGGATTTCCTTAAGTTTAGAATTTGGCCTGGAACGGGACTTCATGCTATAGAAGTCCGAATGGAATTTCGAGGCCGGCAATAGTTCCGTATAGTCATTTATGATCTGTCTGCAAAATTTGGGGTTATTCCGAGTAGTATAGACCCGTTCGGCGCAATGTAATGAATTCTAGAATTTCAAAGTTCTTAAGTCTGATTAATTTGGTTTTGGGGTTGAATTTTGAGTTCCATTGTTGTTTTTCACGTTCCGGAAGTTCGAACGAGTCCGTATCACGAATACAAACTTGTCGGTGCTTTTGGACGGGGGCTCGGGGGGTGTTTTAGACCACCGAGAGCTAAATCAGAAAAACCAGAATTTTCTGTATCTGGTTTCCTTCTTCGCGTTCGCGGGAGGGTGGCCGCGTTCGCGAAGAAGGAATTGGGCTGGGGCTACAGATTCTCTACGCGTTCGCGTTCCCCATCCCGCGTTCGCGATGGGTTGGGCCCCTGGCCTTAGCGTTCGCACCCCACCAGCCGCGTTCGCGAAGGTGTGGCCTAGCTAGCCTCCGCGCTCGCGGGCCCTTCGTCGCGTTCGCATAGGGTCCAGCCAATTGGGCAGGCCCATCTGCCGTTGTCTTCGCGTTCGCGACCCCTCCCTCGCGTTCACGTAGAAGGTCCTGTGGACCTGACCAATTTAAAGCATCGCGAACGCATGCCCAGGGTGCGTTCGCATAGGGTAAATCCCTGAGCAGTGTATTTTTATAGCGGGTTAGTTCATTTTCCCCCATTTCCATCTTCTTCCTTGAGTTAATTGAGAGCTTCCACGAGGACCCTTCAACCTAGTACTTGAGGTAAGTAAATTTCTTATTAACACCGAGTTTAAACATCAATTTCTAGTTAAATCCTCTATTAATTTATCAAAATCATGGGAAAAATTTGGTAGGAATTTCTAGGGCTTTGATAATTAGTGAGTTATCCCTTTTTAGCCATGAATTCCTAAATAAATTAGGTAATTACGATCCTTAGACTACGGGTAATTTAATCTTTCAAGAATTTTCAAAATCCGAAAGCGTGGGCCCGGGGTCAAAATTTCAAAAAAATCGCCAAGAATGTTAAAATTTTAGGAATTCTCGATAATTCTCCTTCTTGAACCTTAAATTGATTCGATTATGCTATGTTTGGCTAGTTGTGAACCGTCAAGAGTAATTTCGGAGTTTCGGGCGCATCTTTTGATCCGGTCCTTGGTTCGAGGAGTGCTTTTATCGAGGTGAGTCTCCTTTCCAAACTTGTAAGGGGGAAATGTCCCCGTAGGTTCCTTATTTGCTATGTGTACATGTTGAGGGGGCCGCGTACGTACCAAGTGACGAGAGTCCGTACGTGGCGACTATATTGCTATGTCGGGTAGCCGTAGGACCCACGAGTATGCCATTTCGTGCCTTATTTGAACCATTGTGTGCAATATAAATTGTGTTTATTGTTGAAATGACATGGGAGAGGTAAGAATATGATGATGTAAATCCTAATTGGCTATCAGTGATATGATATTGACACAGTCCTGTTGAGTTCACGGTCGAGTCGGTACCCGTAGGTACCTATATGTAAATACTATTATTATCGAGTCAGCACACGAGTCGCAGGTATGATGCGCGATCGTGGGGAGCTTATTATTATCGAGTCAGCACACGAGTCGCAGGTATGATGTGCGATCGTGGGGAGCTTATTATTATCGAGTCAGCACACAAGTCGCAGGTATGATTCGCGATCGTGTGGAGCTTATTACTATTATCGAGTCAGCACACGAGTCGCAGGTATGATTCGCGATCGTGGGGAGCTTATGACCTCAGTCCTTATGACATACCCTATGACTCCGGCCGGTTGTCTTGTCCGTGTCGGTACATGTACACTTGAGTCAGGTTCACACATGTCAGTATTGGTCAGGTATTGTTGAATAGAGAGGAATTGGTACTTGGTGCTCTTACTTGTATTACATTATGTGTTCATATACTTGCTGTTTAATGTTTCGCATGCCTATTGCTTTGGCTTTATCTCGTTCTATATTATGTTGCTGGACCTTAGTGAGTATCTAGTCGACCTCTCGTCACTACTTCTTCGAGTTTAGACGGGATACTCACTGGTTACATATTTATATATATGTACTCATGCTGCACTTTCTTTCCTTTTTGTACTTGACTGTACAGGTCCGGAGGCTGGTCCATCTGCTTTTCAGGCCGGTGCTAGATATCGATAACGTGGTCATACTTCACAGTGAGCTGCTTTCCTGGCGACTTCCTAGCAGCACCCTGGAGTTTCTTTTGTTATACTCTCTGTCTAGCTAATTCAGACTGAGACCATGTATATGTTGTAGTCATTTTATATTCAGTAGTTGCCCGTGGCACTCGTGACACTAGTTCTTGGCACACACGCGGTATATATTTTTGGGGTTTTGGGATGTATGTCTATGTGTATGTTTTATTTCGGCCTTGTATCTTCTATGATTTTCCCTTTACTCAAGACTAGTATCATGTTAGTTGTTATAAATTGGTAACCAATGACTCGTTTGATCAAATGGGAAGGGTATCTCTTAGTGAAAGTTATATCGGCTTGCCTAATCCCGATGTTGGGCGCCATCGCGACCTGAATTAGGATTCGGGTTGTGACATAATCGTTCCTACTAGGGATCCGGGATGAGGCTATGTTATACTAGGTTTATATCCTGGGGTTTTGTTCTAGACAAGGCTTACCCGAGCGGACAGCTCGAGCCAAGGTCGGGGCAGCGTACCGGAAATACAGAAGCTTCACCGGCTTTGCAACTTGTCTGTACCTCGTTCTAAAATTTGGATGACTCTAACAGAAAAGAAGTCACACGAAGTGCACACTTCCCAGATGATTTAGAAGACTCAGAGAGAAGAAGGGTTTCGGCACAGTTTTATACGCAGTTTAGATAGTATCAAAGCGATAAATGCGGCAATTAGCACATTAGGTTTAAACACGTAAAATCAGATAATGAAAGCCAAAATATAACAATTATAGAAGCTCGAATTCTTGAACCCAGAACCAGAGATTTTGGGTTCGATCCCCAGCAGAGTTGCCAGAGCTGTCACACCTCCTTTTTCACTACCCCGGATTAATGAGGGTAATAAGGGAGTTTTTCCACTTTAAGTGACATTATTCGGATTTGGAATTTATTTTATTTTTATTCAGAGTCGCCACCCGAATTTTTTACGGTGTTCCAGGACACCACTTATTTAAAAATCCCAAACCGAGGAATTTTGACTCTGTTTTATGTTGTCTGCGAACTAGAAATCCGAGTAAGGAATTCTGTTAACCCGGGAGAAGGTGTTAGGCATTCCCGAGTTCCGTGGTTCTAGCACGGTTGCTTAACTATTAATATTTGGCCTAAATTATCCGATTATTTACATGTTTTAGCCTATTGTGCATTTCGCATTTTTAATTATTAACCGCTTTTAATGTTTATGGATTTATCTTGAAACAAGTCACGATGGCGTGCACTTGTTTGTTTTTGGACAGGTCGTAATTGCGCCACATGAAATGCACCCGCAATTACAACATGCGATTTTATTATCATTTTGGGTTAGCGTCGGGGACATGAGTTGCCGCACCTAAGTGTCGGTTATATATAGTCATGACGGTTAAAAATGCATATTTAAGGCGATATTCAATTATTCTCTAAATATCGGAATATTATCTAAAAGAGGTATTTTAGTTTTACGGGTATGTATATAAATCAATTTGGATATTTATGGATTAAGAACAAGTCACGATGGCGTGCACTTGTTATTTTTGAACACATCGCAACCACGTCACATGAAATGCACCTGTGATTGCTACGTGTGATTTTATTAATGTTTGAAGTGAGATCGGGTCACATGAAATGCACACCCGAATGGGATTTACGTATCGTAACCATGCCACGGGAACCGTACCCATAGTCACGATGATTTATTAAGAATTGCGCCTAAAGCAAGCTACAATGTTCATGAGTTATCTATTTTCCAAGTTATTTGTCATACTAGTCTAAGAGCGAAAGAGGGATTTATTACTATGAAAGTTATTCTATAATCTGGCAGTGAATACCTTATGTTTCGAAAAGACACTGTTGTTACCTACATTGAACCAATCAAGGACAATCTAAATGCTCAACGCTATATGGAAGATGGAACAAAAATATGCAATTGGTAGACCGTGTTCCTTACGGAGAGTATCTTGGAACACAAAAAAAATTAAACTGATATTCATAATCCCAACTACGTAAATATTCAAAATTAAACTAATATTCCCACTCCCATCCTTAAAACACCACCTACTAAATTTATCCAAAAAAAGACTGTATTAAAACCACGTGAAGTATACATCATAAGCCAATAAAAATTAAATATAAATCACCAAATAATAGTAGTGCAAAAACGGGATTGTACCATAATTGCGAAATCAAAATCCAACAACTAGTAATCAACTGTTTCAACTTACCCGGATTCAGCAACTGTACGTTGTAATTACACACACGGGCATGGCTGCCGTAACAAGAAGAGAACAATAGAAAACGAAACAATTCTTCAAATCAAACAGCTTTGGAAACCCAGAACAATAAACAACATTTCAATAATTGCAAAAAACACGGTAACAAATACAGCTGAGCAGCAAATGAGCAGGAGACACGAAATAAAATGGAGGTTCTATATTTCCGGTGAGCTTAGCCGGAGAAGCGTTCTACCGACAGAAATTTTCCGATTCAGCTGATATTTCTTAAGAAATTAGAGAAAAAAAAGGAAAGTGTGATGATTGACAAGTTGGAGACCTTGAGACTAGATAGAGAGAAAAATAGAAAGTGAGTGTGGGGTTTCGGCGTTGAGTGTGGTGCGTCGTTTTTGCAAATAAGGGGAGGAATCCATTTTCTAATTTTTTACGTCTAAATTATATAGAGGATGGGATTAGGGTTGTAAGGTGGGGAATTTGGTTGGGCCTGGGATTTTGGGCCATAAAATTAGGCTAATTTGAAACAAGGGCAAATTTTATCTTTCAAAAATAGTCATCTTACTACTAATTAAATTTCTTTTATCAAAACGACCTAATTAACATTTTAACTAATTAAATAAACTAATTGATTAAGCTAATGTATATTTTTTGTGACTTTTATATATTAATCTATCAATTAAAGGGTAATTAATTTCTAAAAATGCGAATTAAACCTAAGATTACATGAAATGAAAAATGTGACAATTTTTATGATTTTTTTTATGATTTTAAAATATTAAACATGCATGAAATGCAACTAAATAAAGAAAAGTTCCTAAAATTCATTAAAAGTTATTTTTTGATTATTTTTAGGAGTAATTTCCATGTGGGGAAAAAATTGGGTGTTCACAATTTGGTACATTAATTAAAGTGATATTTAATAGATTATTCGTATTTCTTCATAATTAATAATTGTTCGCCTCATTGGAGCAGTAAAAATGAAATTGAAGAAAAATAATGCCTTCTTAAGTTTGTAGAAAAGCATTTTGAACCAATTATGTATACAACAATTACAAATTTAAATAAAAAGATTAGAGGGAGTACATGATTACTGTATACGGTCAAAATCGGGATCATCTATTACATGACAGACTGAGATTGAAATGTAATGGATTGAAGATTTACCCATGGGTCCATCGAACCAAGGTACGAGGTTAGAACATACATCTTTAAGATCATTTAGTCCGTCACCCCGGAACCGACCCGACTCCGAATGAGCTCGAGAATACATTGTCGGACCGAATAACGGAAGGCCGAAATATCCATAACCGGTCGAATATCAAGGTGGAAATCTCGGAACGTATCAATGAGGAATCAATTAATTAGCAAATCATGAGATTTTTTACCTTATATACAATTGTACTTAAAGTAGTACTCTCCTACTATACAAAGGGGGTCTTATTGTTTGTAAAAGACATTGTAACATTCACTTAGAAGCAATGTACTGTTATTTTCTCTTTAAAGCTCTATTACAACTGTGTCTTGATACTGTGATCGAAGTGCATCCTGTTCTAGGAGGACCCTCCTCCCAAGGCTGTTACTGTCCAATTTGTGTGGTTTCAATTTACTTTATCATACTTTATTTACAATTTCAATTTAACTTGTTTCTTTGTGCCAATTTAATCCACGTATCCTTAAAATCACTTATAAATTCAATTATTATCCGTATTTGAGGGTAAACAATTTGGCTCCCACCGTGGGGCTAAGTATAATAGTGGTTATTTAACACACACTATTTTACACTTGTTCTTTGGAGTGTCTCTAATTCAGGATAAAATGTCGAACTCCAAATCAGCACCTCTACACGTTGACAACTCTTTTGTCCATCACGACAAAAACAATAACGTAGCACCCGGGAACGACATGCCCCCGATCGATCTCGATGGAGTCCCGACTGCAGATCCAATCAATGTCAGTTCACATGTGGCCATCAACGCAAACTTGCCCACCGATCCTGAGGACAACGTCCGTAGGGATGTACGATCGGTCGCTCAAAGAACACACGACGACAATGATGGTGTAATCAACTTGCGAGTGATCTTCAAAATGTTACAAGCTCAACATGCGGCGATTGCGCAACTCCAGAACCAGGGTCGCCCGCCAAGTAGGATTGAGCCCGAGCCATCCCAGGAAGTTGTTCACAGAGTTAAATCGGCCTCAAGGAAATCGAATGAGAAGGAAGCGGTGACCAATCCAGTAATCATGAAGATGCTCGAGGAACTGACCAAACAGATTGAGTCGGGAGAGAAGAAGATCGAGACAAACGACAAGAAGGTGGAAACTTACAATTCCAGGGTCGATCAAATCCCAGGAGCGCCGCCGATATTGAAAGGCCTGGCCTCCAAGAAGTTCGCGTAGAAACTGTTTCCGCCGAGCGAAGCTCCCAAGCCGATCCCTAAGAAGTTACACATGCCCGAGATTCCTAAGTACAATAAAACAACTAACCCGAACGAGCGAGTTACCTCCTACACATGTGCCATCAAAAGGAATGACTTGGAGGATGATGATTGAATCTGTCTTGCTGAAGAAATTCAGAAAAACCCTATAGAAGGGAGCCATGATGTTGTATCACAACTTACTACCTAATTCTATTGACTCATTTTCTATGCTTGCAGGCTCTTTTGTGAAGGCACACGCTGGGGCTATCAAGGTCGATACCAGGAAGTCATACATTTTCAAAGTAACGCAGAATGACAATGAAATGCTCAGGGAGTTCGTATCCCGGATTCAAATGGAACGAATGGACCTACCACTGGTCGATGATGATTCGGTCATTCAAGCTTTCACCCAAGGACTCAATGTTCGTAGCTCGGTGGCTTCACATCAATTGAAGCAGAATCTGATAGAGTACCCGTCTATTACTTGGGCCGAAATGCTTAAACATTATCAACCAAAGATCAGGGTCGAAGATGTTCAACTTGGGGATCCTTCCGGGTCCGTTTATCCCGTCAGATCCGTCGACAAAATCAAGAGAGATATCAATCATGAAGCAAGGTCAACCAGAGATCGGTATCAGCCGTATAATGGAGATCAAAGAAGCAGTGGGCTCGGGCGATGTTCTATGCGAAGTGAAAGAAGAAGTGATCGAGGTTAGAGCACTCGAGGAATCATGAGTTTCCAAAATACATACTTTTTCATGGTTTAATGTGAAACGTGTGATACAAATTACAACATTAATAGTTTGAATTTTCCCACACCAACATACCACCCACACTATGTCTACAGAGCCTCTAATAGATACAAAAGGGTACAGTGATAGTGTCGGCAACAAGGCTCCGACTATACCTCAAAACATTGTAATACAAATAGAACAAAACATGTACAACCTCGGAATGAGATAGGGCTCACCAAGTCAGTTGGGAAGACTGAGTACCGCTATCACAGGTCAGTATCCTCCGCTGTGGAACCACCTGCATCCATTAAAGATGCAGCGCCCCTGGCAAAAGGGACGTTAGTACATGCCAAATAGTACTAGTATGAAAACCAAACACCTAATCATGAACTTGGAATTACAACATAAACATGATGAATCAGGGTGACTATTGAATATCATAGATAGCCATTAAAGCCAAAGAATATTTATCAAGAGCTGTCTATATCACTAATAAATTTTAAGACGAGAACCTTTGTACCATCTTTACACAAAGCGGCCTCGTTGCCTCATCCCAATGAATGCGTGTGGAGGTGCATCATGATACCAACAACTACACAAAGCGGCCTTGCCACCGAACCCCAATATGTGCGGGTGGAGGTGTAACAACAATACCAATTCCTACACAAAGCGGCCCTGTGATCGGCGCCCACCTATACCACTAATAAGTAGCAAGGAAGGGGTCGAAACAGCTTTTACCCGAACGGGTCGGGATCGATATCCACATGGAGTTATGTATATGGGAGTTTAATTTTTACTTAACCTAGTGATGTTTCAAGTTCTTAATTTCAACTTCTCAACATAAGAGGTTTTGTATTTATTCTAAAGTTAAGACTAATAAGGACTATTGTCTAGCTATCTATGATCTTTTTGTGGATTTTTCTCGAGTAACTAAAGGAACTAGGGATTTGACTCACTCCTAGGCGAATGACTAATGGAATCTAATATCGAGGATAACCTTGTGAATTGTGGATGAATGAAATAACCTCATACTAAATTTCTCATCCAATACCTCTCGGTAATTTGGGTGACTTTGCCCGAATTGGCTTTCTCAAGCACAATTGGGTGTTTCAACAAAGCAAACGAAATGACTCAAGTCGGGTGTAACTATCTCTAGTATCCACCCTTTTATTGGGGCTATAAATCTCTTGAGTTCACCCCAATACCTTGTTAGCCTAATTACCTAGACTTGGGTCATCTCTCTCAAGAATAACCTTAGTCATGAAGGCATGAAATAGTATTTGCAACCACTAAATCTGAGAATTAAGCATGAATTAGACTAAAAACCAAACACCCAATCACAAATTCATCCTAAAATAGAAGACCCATTAGTTACCCACACTAGGGTTGGGTCACAACCCTAGCTTAAGGGTCTAGCTACTCATTTTCAAGAAAGAAACTAAGATAGATGATTAAATTGAACACATAAATGTTAATTACAGGAAAGAAATCTAAGAAATATTGTAAGATCTAAGCTAAAATTACTCAAAATGGAATAAAATAGTTGTTCACGTGCTCACTCTAACGTATGATGCCCTAAAAATGAGAAAAAGATGTATTTATACTAGGCTGAAAATACTGGACAAAATTACCCCTACGGAGATTTCGCTCCCAGCGGAATTCTGAGTGCTCCAGCGGATGGGCTTCCGCTGCAACGGAATAATGACTGCTGCAACATTTCTGGATTTGTACATTCTCTGGAACTTCATTTCGCTCCCAGCGGAATAATGTAGCGCCGCATCGGTCCCTGAAAACGCGACAGCGGAATAATACCGCTGACTGCGTTAGTGTGCAAACTACAAATTGCTGACTCTCTAATGTTTGGAAAATGCTCCCAGCGTAATTTTGAACGCTGCAACGATAGAGAAAATGCTGCAGCGAAATTGCAGTGAGGTCAGCGGTTCAATTTGCCTTAAAAACTTACTCTCTGAAGTTTTGCAACGGGGCATCAGATGGAATTCCGATGCAACGAAGTGACAACCGTCGCAGCGAAATACTGGTGTGGACCGCGTTTCTGCTGGGTTCTGGGACAATGCAAGATTCTACTCCTTTTGAGTCATTTTAAGTCAATATCTTCAATTCAACTCAATTCGTGCAATTTAAACAACGTGCATCAAGTTTTAGGAGTATCTTAATCAATTTCGTCTCAAAACCTAAGAAAACGGGAGTAAATAATAGGTACAAATCACTAGTTATCAAGTCCCCCAAACTTAAGTCTTTTCTTGTCCTCAAGCAAACAAGATAACTCTCACACCCGTAAACAAAAGAGAAAGTATTTCATCCATTCAAATGTGATTTCATCAAGCTTTAATTGAGACTAACAATTACCCTCAACACAAATGTATTATTGACAACATTATGCAATGATTTTCTTAGCTCACTAGATCTAATGTGACACCAAAGCTTCAAGAGTTGACTCAAGTCGTCAAAGAGCTTGTTTCTTTCACCTAAATCACTGTGGATCCCAGACTCTTTCTCCTCTACTCTCCATGGGCTCGTCTCACCATATAGAATGAACTCTCAGATTTGGGATTAGCAAGGGGTGCTCTCTTCACTCTAAAAGTAATGCCTCAAGTCCGGCTTTAAGTACCATAGTCTTGCCCCTCGTGTAATTCACCACTAATGTAAGCTCACTCAACTTGAGATCCTATAGGGCTTTGACGGGATGTAATGGAGGCTTTTTGGATCGAATTTGGTCATGATGAACTACGATTGAACATCTCTCCTTAAGAACTACAATTTTTCACATTTCAGCTCATGTGTTTCTTGACTCTTTGAGTCATACACTCTTCCTTGGGGTCTTAGAGAGACTCATTGTCGCTCTTTCTTTTACTTGTAGCTCACTTTTCTCCCGTTTTCTTTCTTTTTCATCATTACAAGCCTTTTCAACTTTGCTTTATTGATTCCTTTCAACCCTTTTTCTTTTCTTTTTGGCTTGTTTTGCTTTTCAACCTTTTCTTTGGCTTTTTCTTTTATTATAAATCCTTTCATCACTATGAATTTCCTCGTCTCTCCCCCAAACTTATGATTTTGACTATTATTCACCATGAGTGCTCAAGGAAAGAATGGATGCCAAGAGAGGGTCATTAGAGAACGGATGAAGGTTCATGATGTGGTTTTTGAACAAATAGGCTCAGGCTCAAAATGGGTTGACTAGGGATCTTGTCAAGGGAGGCTATGGAAGTATTTTAATTTCAATAGGGAATCAAGGAAAGCCTATGACCATTTCACAAGTCGAGCTAACTTAAGATTTTGCCTAGAAAAACACTTGGGGCAAGTTCTAGACTTTTAGGCACGACACTCGGGATATGAAATTCAAACCTCACCTCTCAAACCTCAGGATCGTTAAAGAGTATAGAGTCGAGGGCCCACAACAACCTTAGTTCAGATTGAAAACTCACATATGGCCATATACACCACCTGACGACAGTTTCAGTCAACCCAAGACTC
Source organism: Nicotiana undulata (assembly GCA_005239495.1). Taxonomy (NCBI): domain Eukaryota; kingdom Viridiplantae; phylum Streptophyta; class Magnoliopsida; order Solanales; family Solanaceae; genus Nicotiana; species Nicotiana undulata. The sequence continues at coordinate 38,539 of ML299434.1, read as the reverse complement.
TAAGGGTCACAATTAGAACTAGATTTATCTGTAACTTTTGTCTCTAACCATTAGGTCAAAGGTAAGTCTGCTAGTTCCAAGTGAAGCTTTATTTTGAATCACATTTATTCACTACTACCAAAACAAAGGAAAACAAATATAAAAAACAAAAAACTGACTCAGTCCCTTAAGAAGGTTGTCACACCGTCTGTCGTAGGGAAGAGACACCCGGTTCGCACAATTTCCACCTGTGGAAAGAACCATGGCCTTACGAAAACCAGGGGCATATTGACAGCGCAAAAAGTAAAGAAGAAGATATAAATTTTAAAAAGAAGCTACTAAATGAAATAAGAAGTTAAACTACAAATGGAAAAATTGAAGAAGTTATAAAGTAGAAATACGAAAAGTAGAAATGAATATGTACAATAGGGGATTAAGACGAATATACATAAAAGGAGGGAATGAATATATACTAAAATAGGAAACCGAGTATATACATACCAAAAGTAAAGCAAACAAAAGGTAAGAAAATGTAAATAAGGAAAAGAAAAATAGTGTCATAAGTTATTACAACCCAAAAAATGTAAAAGTGTCTGAATCACCAAATACCAAATAGAGGAAACCCCCTCTAATAAGAAATAACATTGTAATCAATGCTAGATAACCAAAATTGTAGAACAGGGAAAAGGGGTGAGAGAGAGTAAAAGGAAACTCCCTATGGTGACTATATCTGCATGCGGGAAGGATCAGTTATAGCAGAAGAAGGAACAGTGCCGGTTGCTGGAGCAGGGTTCTGTGGCTGTGAGGAGGTCTCGCCCATTGGATCCTCAAGCTGAATCTCCATATCATCAGTCCACGGGATGTCTCCACTGTGAACTGGGGCTGCTGGAAGCTTTGGCTCCTGAACCGGTGCTGCCTGGTCAGTGGGCACCGACTCTCCCATCAACAAATCAAGGGGAATGTCCCCTGCCGCTGCGAGCTTCACAACCTCTTTCTTCAAGTCAGCTTGAGTGGTCTGCATCTCCACCTGAACCTTCTTCATATCTTCCTAAGACTTCTTCATCTTCTTCACATATTTGCCCCAATAGTGAATCTCCTTCCCTTGCTTATCCAGTGTCTCCATGATCTTCTTCTGGTTATCAACCAGGCTCTTCAATGTGTCCTCCAGAGTAGGAGGTAGTGCAATCTGCGTCGGAGCTGACGGAGCTCCAACAGTGGTAGAAAGGTCAGTGAGCTTAGAGAAAGCTACCTGCAGCCAGTTGGTGATACCAACTAAAGTCTGAGACACCCTCAAGGTTGTCTGAGGGTAAGTGGAAGATGATGGTACTGGGACTGAAATAGACATGGCAGGACCCGACGAAGACTCTGGGCCAACAACAACAGTGGGCCCCTCATAAGTAGTGGAGCCATCGGCAGCGACGGATGGCTCGGTAGCAATAGAAGTACCAGGGACAGTAGATGTGGTGGCTTTCCCTGTTTCCTTAGGGTTGTCCGGACCCTTCAAACTATACCATGAAAAAGCTGATTGAGGCTTCATTGTAGTATCAAAATCCCTCCCCTCAACTTCAATGTCCCTGAAGTACATAGTGAGGAAGTTAGGAAAGGGATAGGACGCTTCATTTCTCTGCACAATCCGGTCAATTACCCTGGACATGATATTCCCGACATTAATCGGGATGCCATCCATAATTGCTCCCACAATCAAGGCCCTTGAGAGAGGCATGCCACTATCATGAAGGATGGAGTCTATCCGGATGCAAACAAAGGTGGCTTATCCCTTGGCCTCGAAGTTGAGAGTGTTCCTTTTGATGGCAGATCCTGCAACCAACCAAGCTGGAGTAGTCCCCGGGATAGCAATAATTGAGGCTAACCATGGACGAGCCAAATCTCCCAAGGCCACTTTCTCATTGTAGCGTGTCTCATCTTCATTAGCAAAACCCGCATAGTCATTGAATGCCCTGCCATTGTACAAAATATTCTTGTTGCGAACCTTGATAAGATATGTGTCCCTTTTTGTGTGGTCCACATTTACATAAAATTCCTTCACAACGTACTCATTGGCATCCTCAACTTTGATAATGAAGAAATGCCACCCCTCCCTTTCATCAAATTGCTTCTTCATATTAGGGTTGAGAGGTAGGAGATCCTTGATAATGAAAGGCCTTTAAGGGATAAGCGATCTTTGGGGCCACCACTCTCTGAATTTGTGGTAGGCCGGTTCAGAAACAAATCGATCCTGCCACACCAATGGATTCATGGTCCGGAGAATTCATGTGGTCTTTAATAGGGTGTCACCACCCCTTCCAATATCAGGTGCCTTATCTGAGCTTTCAAGGTTTATAGAAGCATGGGCAGTGGACTGAGCTGCAACACTAGTGTCCTCAGGAGGTGTAGATCCACTGGAAAATCGTCAGAAGAATCAGAGTTAGTGGGCTCGTTGACAAGCCTTCATGGTTGGGACAATGCCTCTACTAAGGCTGCTCCACTGTTTCCCTCTGAAGCTTCCTGCGAGGGAATATATTCACTAGATTCAGACTGCTCTGGGCTTTCCCTTTTTCTTGGTTGTTTCTTCCCAATTGTCTTTGTCGGACCCAAGAGGGCCTGTTGTTTGCCTTTTCCCCGACCCCTTGAAGGGTCACCCCTCCCGGGTTGCTTATCTGCTCCTCCTCGTGATCTAACCATTTTCTGCAAACATGTCAAAGAAGGTTGTTAAAACATGGTACATAAGTACCCAACAAAAGCACATACATTACAGATGTAGAGACTAAGACAGTGTGCACACAAGATTCCGCTGTCAGCGGACAACTGACCGCTACAGCGTAATGGTCGCCGTTGGCAGTGGATTTTTGACCGCTACAACGGAAGTTTAGGATTCAGAATACCCCTTCTTTGAACTTTCAAAATTCTATCAGCGAAATAATGGTCCGATGTAGTGAAAGGTCACCGCTGTCAGCGGTTTTTTGGTCGCTGCAGCGGAATGAGAGAAATCAGAAGCTTCAATTCTTCGAAGTTTGTTGCCGCTGTCAGCGGAAAATTTGTCCGCTGCCGTAGAACCTGCACCGCTGTCAGCAGAATTCTAAGCGTTGTAGCGGAAATCATCAATTCAAAATGCTAAGTTTAACAGATTCCGCTGTCAGCGGAATTTTTGTCCGCTGCAGCGGTGTTCATCATTTTAGTGCACTGACAGCCAAAATGAGACTAGGGTTTTACCACTTTTTGCAAAATTTAACATGAAACACATGTGACAAGAACCCTATACCCACTTAGGCAACCAAAAATCACTATCCCACAAGTTAGAGCACATTGGTGAAGCATGCTTAAGGATTAGGGCTCGAATAACTCTAATTAAAAAGAACAAAAAGAAAAACACACAAAAACGAGCAACAAATTATCAACTAAAAGCAATTAATGATCACATACCACTATTAGATAAAGATTTAAGATGTTAGGATATGAGAAAAATGGTCTTGGATGAACAATGAATTTTATTAGCAGTAAAAATGTTGGTCTGGGAAACAAATGAGGAAGAAGGGTAAAGTAAGGGGGCGCCTTAGTATTTATACTAAGCTTGTGGGGACCCCACCAACTTATCTAGTGCGGCAACGAAATTTTACCGCTGACCGCGCTTCTTTCACTTTGAAGGTGCTGGGCATTTATCCTCACCGCTGTCAGCGGAATCACACCACTGACAGCGGAATATTGCTCGCTGCAGCGGTTGTGAGATTCAGAGAGTGCACATTTTTGGGATCGGTTGGACCGCTGTCAGCTGAAGATTTTTGCTGCAGCGGTTGGTAGCCGCTGTTAGCGGATTTTTTCATTTGGCCCAGTTTTTCTAGACTTGTTCCTGCAATGCATCCACCAAATCCTACACCAACTTCACAAACATGTTAGCTCACAGAAAATCTACTCTAACAAAAGGAAACAAAAAGAAAGAAAAGAAAACGCTTGGGTTGCCTCCCAAGATGTGCATGATTTAACGTCACGGCACGACGCATGTTACCATGTTCAATTGAATTTCAGCAAAGCCACCACATGGCTATCTTCAAATTTACCCAAGTAGTGTTTGACCCGATGCCCATTCACACGAAAAATTTCACCATTCTTGTTTTTTAGATCAAGGGCACCAAAGGGTGTAACCAACACCACCTCGAACGGACCACTCCACTTTGACTTGAGTTTGCCTGGGAAGAGACGAAGTCTTGAATTGAAAAGTAGCACCAAGTCTCCCACTTTGAATTCCCGGTCCTTAGCATACTTGTCATGAAAATACTTCATTTTCTCCTTGTACAAAGAAGAGATGGCATAGGCATGGAATCTAAGCTCATCAAGCTCGTTAAGGTGATCAACACGAAGATTTGCAGCTGTGTCCCAATCCAAGTTCAACTTCTTTAAAGACCAAAGTGCCTTGTGCTCCAACTCCACTGGTAGGTGACATGATCTTCCATACACCAACCGGTACGGAGACATACCGATTGGGGTTTTGAAGGCAGTCCTATACGCCCAAAGAGCATCATCAAGCCTTCTAGACCAATCGGTCCTATTAACATTCACAGTCTTGGCCAAATTTTTCTTGATTTCTCGATTAGAAACTTCAACCTGCCCACTAGCTTGAGGATGGTACGGAGTGGACACTTTGTGATATACCCCATACTTGGCAAGCAATGAATCAAAAGCACGATTGCCAAAATGAGAACCCCCGTCACTTATGATGGCTCGGGGTGTCCTAACTCTTGTGAAAATATTTTTCTTTAGAAAACCAACCACATTCCGGGCTTCATTATTTGGAAAATCCACGGACTCGACCCATTTTGAGACATAATCCACAGCCACTAGAATGTAGGTGTTACCACACGAGCTAACAAATGGGCCCATGAATTCAATGCCCCACACATCAAATATATCAACCTCAAGGATCATTGTGAGGGGCATTTCATCCTTCTTTGATATGTCGCCGGCTTTTTGACATTCTTCACACCTCTTTACCAATTCGCTTGCATCCTTGTACAAATTTGGCCAATATAACCCACAACTCAAGACCTTAGAAGCTGTCCTTGCCCTATAGTGATGACCACTGTAAGGCGAGGAATGGCAAGAATCAAGAATGGACATTTGTTCTTCCTTAGGGACACAACGCCGAATGACTCCATCATTGCATATTTTTCATAAATACGGCTCATCCCAATAGTAATACAAGTTGTCCCGTCTAAGCTTCTTCCTTGGTTAGAAGAGAGCTCAAGCAGGACAACACTGGTAACAAGAAAGTTGGCGATGTCCGCAAACCATGGCATATCATGCATAGAGACGGAGAGAAGTTGCTCATCTGGAAAGGTATCATTGATCTCAAGGTCATCACTTGTCCTTCCTTTCTCTTCCAACCCGGATAGATGATCGGCAACTTGATTCTCACTCCCCTTTCTATCAACAACTTCTAGATCAAACTCTTGGAGCAACAAGACCCACCTCATAAGATGAGATTTTGAATCTTTCTTTGTCATTAAGTACCGGAGCGCCTTATGATCGGTGTGCACTATCACCTTGGCGCCCATAAGTTAGGGCCTAAATATCTCCATTGCAAAGACAATAGCCAATAATTACTTTTCAGTGACGGTGTAGTTCATTTAGGCGGAGTTCATGGTTTTGCTTGCATAATAAATGGGGTGAAATATTTTGTTCACCCGTTGGCCCAAGACCGCACCCACACCCACGTCACTTGAGTCACACATGAGCTCGAAAGGAGAGCTCCAATTTGGCGCGGTGATAATTGGTGTGGTAGTTAGATTTTGCTTCAACAACTCAAATGCTCTCATACATTCTTCATTGAACTCGAACTTGGCATCTTTCTCCATTAGCTTGCATAGAGGATTTACCACCTTTGAAAAATCTTTAATGAATCTCCGGTAAAATCCCGCATGCCCAAGGAAACTACGGACTCCCTTCACCGAGGTTGTAGGAGGCAACTTGGAAATAACCTCGATCTTGTCTTTATCCACTTCAATGCCATCATTTGAGATTTTTTGGCCGAGGACTATGCCCTCTCGACCATGTAATGGCATTTTTCTCAATTCAAAACAGGGTTGGTTTCTTCACACCGGGCGAGGACTTTATCAAGATTTTGCAAACACTCATCAAAAGAATCCCCGACCACGCTGAAGTCGTCCATGAACACCTCCAAGAAATCTTCAACCATATCAGTGAAAATTGCCATCATGCACCGCAGGAATGTGGCGGGTGCATTCCACAAACCGAATGTCATCCTTGAAAAAGCAAATGTCCCATAGGGAAAGATGAAAGTTGTCTTTTCCTGATCTTCTGGAGCTATCAAGATTTGATTGTAGCCTGAATACCCGTCCAAGAAACAATAGAAGGCTCTCCCAGCAAGTCTATCAAGCATCTGGTCCAAGAATGGAAAAGGGAAGTGATCCTTTGGGGTCACCTTGTTCAATTTGCTGTAATCCATACAAACCCTCCAACCAGTCACGGTCCGAGTGGGAATAAGCTCATTCTTGTTATTATGCATCACTGTCATGCCACCCGTTTTAGGAACACATTGGGCTGGAGAAGTCCAAACACTGTCAGAGATTGGGTAGATGACCCCAGCATCGAGCCACTTGATTATCTCCTTTTTGACCACCTCCTGCATTGCCTCATTCAACCTCCATTGGTGTTCTATGGAGGGATTTTCACCATCTTCAAGAATTATTTTGTGCATACATAAAGAGGGGCTTATGCTCCGAATTTCAGCAAGAGTCCAACCTATGGCCTTCTTTCTCCTTGGAGCACTTTGAGTGTAGAATATATCTGCGATTGGGTTAGGCAAGAAGGAAGTGTAACAGGTAAGTACTAGAAGGACCCAGAAATTCATACCTGAGGTGTGGTAGAAGGGGCTTCAACTCCAAGGTAGGTGGCTCCTCGATTGAGGGCTTTGTCGGAGGAGTTTTCCAATTTTCCAAATCCAAAGATAGCTTGCGAGGACCATAAGAATAAGAACCAATGCATTGGCACACTCGATCAAGCCATCCACCACAATATCATCATTATTCAATAGAAATTCTTCCATGGGGTACTCAACATTGATCATTGACATTGCTTCATTAATTATGACCTCGGTGACAAGGTCCACAAAAGAACACACCTCCGTGCTATTGGGTTTCCGCATTGACTTGCAAACATGGAAAACGACCTTTTCATCGCCCACTTGGAAGGTGAGCTCACCGGCCTCCACATATACCAAGGCCTTCCCCGTTGAAGTAAAGGTCATCCCAATATTATTGGAACTTCATAATCTACCTCACAATCCAATATCACAAAGTTCGTGGGCAAGATAAATTTGTCAACCCGCACCAAAACATCATCAATGATTCCCAAGGGTCGCTTCATAGTTCGATCCGCCATTTGAAGTCACATAGAAGTTACCCTAGGTTGACTAATGACCAAGGTTTTAAAAACAGAGTAAGGCATCAAGTTGATACTAGCACCCAAGTCACACAATGCCTTGGAAAAATCCGCACTACAAATAGTGCAAGGAATAGTGAATGCTCCGGGATCCTCTAGTTTGGGTGCCATTGAGTGCACAATTGCACTCACTTGGTGAGTAATATTGATTTTATCGCACTCCATTGTTCTCTTATTTGTGACCAAGCCTTTCATAAACTTGGCATACCCGGGCATTTGTTCAAAAGCCTCGACTAATGGGACGTTGATGGACAAACTCTTCATCATATTTATGAATTTCTTGAATTGATTCTCCGTCTTTTGTTTAGCCAGTCTTTGAGGATAAGGAGGAGGAGGCCTAGGCAATGGTGCCTTGGATTTTTGCACAACTGTCTCGGGTATGTCGATTACGTGTCCCCTGGACGGGTTCACATCATTTTGTGATTCCTCCTCGATGTCATTGATATTAATCCTCAATTCATTATTCACCGGATCTTCACCCACATTTTCAACCTCAATATGAACCTCAACTTGTTGCAAGTCATCATCATCACTAACAACTCTCTTTTGTTTTGAAGAACTAGTCTCACCGCCTCAACCACTCCTTGTGGTCACCGCCATTGCATGGCCGGTATTGTTGTTTTTTTTCCCACCCTTAGGGTTCACCACCGTGTCACTAGGTAGTGCCCCCTTCGGGCGTGTGTTCAAGGCTTGTGAGATTTGTCCCATTTGGACTTCAAGATTTCGGATGAAGGTAGTATGGCAATTTGAGCATCCGAATCCGCATTACGTTCCATCATTTGTTTAAACATTTGCTCGATCTGGCCCACATCATTCCTTGAGGAACCTTGGCCATGTACTTTATATGGGGGTGGATTGTTGGGTTGTTGATACATCGGGGGCCTTTGAAAGCCCGACCCCTGATTGCCATTTCTACCCCAATTGCTATTATTGTTCCCACTCCAATTGTTGTTGTTGCCTCCCCATTGTTGATTGTTGTTCCCTCAATTGCTTGAGTTGTTATTGTTGTTCCAATTACCTTGCCTTTGATTGTTCCAATTTTGGTTCTTCCCTTGATTGTTCCTTTTTCCTTGAAAATTGTTGGCATACATTACATATTCATTTTGCTCATCATAGGACTCCTCTTGATTGTACCCAGTCACCGCTTGGTCACATTGGTCCTTTTTTGGCATTTGATTTCCACGAGGCATTCGCTTGTTAACCAAAAGATTCACCCCCTCCATAGCATGCACTTTCTTCGGCCCTTGTATTTGTTGAAGATGCACCTTAGCAAGTTGATTCATGGTGGTGGTAAGCTCAGCAATAGCTTGCCCATGGTCTTGAAGCTCTTTGTGGAGATTTATCACACTTGGATCACCTTGGGGCACATTTGCCCTACTCTGCCATGCTGATGAAGTGTCAGCCATTTCATCCAAGATGTCACATTCTTCATGGTAAGATAACTTCATAAAGTTTCCCCCCGCGATTTGGTTGACCACACATTGATTGGTGGTATTGATGCCTCGGTAGAAAGCCTGTTGTATCATGGCCTCGGTCATGTCATTGTTTGGACACTCTTTGACCATATTTCTGTAGCATTCCCAAATCTCGTGAAGGGGCTCATTCGTCTCTTTCTTGAATGCCAATATCCCCGGCACGGCGCCAAAAAGTGATCGTCGCCCACCTATACCACTAATAAGTAGCAAGGAAGGGGTCGAAGCAGCTTTTACCCCAACGGGTCGGGATCGATATCCACAGGGAGTTATGTATATGGGAGTTGAATTTCTACTTAACCTAGTGGTGTTTCAAGTTCTTAATTGCACTTCTCAACATAAGAGGTTTTGTATTTATTCTAAAGTTAAGACTAATAAGGACTATTGTCTAGCTATCTATGATCTTTTTTTGTGGATTTTTCTCAAGTAATTAAAGGCACTAGGGCAGTGACTTACTCCTAGGCGAGTGACTAATGGAATATAATATCGAGGATAACCTTGTGAATTGTGGGTGAATGACATAACCTCATACTAAATTTCTCACCCAATACCTCTCGGTAATTTGGGTTACTTTGCCCGAATTGGCTTTCTCAAGAACAATTGGGTGTTTCAACAAATCAAATGAAATGGCTCAAGTCGGGTGTAACTATCTCTAGTATCCACCCTTTTATTGGGGCTATCAATCTCTTGAGTTCATCCCAATACCTTTTTAGCCTAATTACCTAGACTTGGGTCATCTCTCTCAAGAATAACCCTAGTCATGAAGGCATGAAATAGTGTTTGCAACCACTAAATTTGATAATTAAGCATGAATTAGACTAAAAACCAAACACCCAATCACAAATTCATCCTAAAATAGAAGACTCATTAGTTACCCACACTAGGTTTGGGTCACAACACTAGCTTAAGGGTCTAGCTACTCATTTTCAAGCAATAAACTAAGATATATGATGAAATTGAACACATAAATATTAATTACAGGAAAGAAATCTAAGAAATATTGTAAGATCTAAGCTAAAATTACTCAAAACGGAATAAAATAGCTATTCACGTGCTCATTCTAACGTCTGATGCCCTAAAAATGAGAAAAAGATGTATTTATACTAGGCTGAAAATATTGGATAAAATTACCCCTACGGAGATTTCTCTCCCAGCGGATGGGCTTCCGTTGCAGCGGAATAATGACCGCTGTAGCGTTTCTGGATTTGTACATTCTCTGGAACTTCATTCCGCTCCCAGCGGAATAATGTAGCACTGCAGCGGTCCCTGAAAATGCGGTAGCGGAATAATACCGCTGACCGCGTTAGTCTGCAAACTTCAAATTGCCGACTCTCTGATGTTTGGAAAACGCTCCCAGCGTAATTTTTAACGCTGCATCGGTAGAGAAAACGCTGCAGCGAAATTGTAGCACGGTCAGCGGTTCAATTTGCCTTAATAAACTGCTCTCCGATGTTTTGAAATGGGGCCGCGGATAGAATTTCGCCGCAACGAAGTGACAACCGCCGCAGCGGAATACTGGCGTGGACCGCGTTTCTGCTGGGTTATGGAACAATGCAAGATTTCTGCTCATTTTGAGTCATTTTAAGTCAATATCTTTAATTCAACTCAATTCCTGCAATTTAAACAACTTGCATCAAGTTTTAGGAGTATCTTAATCAATTTCGTCTCAAAACCTCAGAAAACGGGAGTAAATAATAGGTACAAATCACTAGTTATCACCCTGCCGCCTCACCCCAATACCAATTCTCTACTACATTAATACCTACCTCATCACCACGAAACCCTGTTTTTTTTTTGGAATTTTTTTGGGGCCTTACATCCTCCCCCACTTAAGATCCTTCGCCCTTGAATAAATGTCTAAATCCTTCCTTAGAACTCATCATGGTCCAATTGTTCTTCACACACTAGAAGTCCCAAATTTTTCTAACTCTCTAAATTTCAAAAACAAATCAGGCAGAGTTTTCCTTGTAACTGGGCCTATCCACCTATCAGTGAACCCCAAAAACCAATCTTAATAGCATGTACGAAAACTAACGATGCAACACAATATGAAACAACACCAACCGTGGCCTTATATGCTCAGGGAAACACCCTGAGCATAAACTGTACAAGTAATACATAGTTCATAGGAAGTAATTTCATAGACACTATTACATAGTTATTCAGACAAAATGAGGGTACTTCTTTTTCATTTCTTCCTCGGCCTCCCATGTGGCTTCTTCAACCTGCTGATTTTGCCATAACACTTTTCAATTTCTTTATTTCTGAAAGAGGTTAGTTGAATTGTATATTAAACCTTATTAGGAGGATAATCGAGATAGGTTCTCCTAAAGATCAATCCACTACGAATTCTTTCATATCTTCACGTGCTTAAAATTTGTTAATCTTGTGAGGTTGAGACTTAATCGGGAGTGGAGTTTCTACTAATCAATTGAACCAATAACCAGGTGAATTCGAGAGACTTACTTGAACATTAGAAGTGAATTATCTAGAGTTAAATCCCAAATATTTGTCTTGTACCTATCCTATCTACCCTATATTTTCCAACATGATAACCTTCTTTGCTCATTACTCGCGTCGATTGTCATTAGCGAATAGTTTAGACTCTTAGTTAATTTTGGTTTTAATCACACAAATCGAAATTGTTGATCATCTTGGATAGCAATGTAGCTACAAACTACGATAATACTGTTTAACCCCAATCATTGTGGATACAATATTATATTTTACTATATGCGACTAGCGAGCATATTTGTGTGTGTTTTGCGCTCGTCAAATTTTAGCGTCATTGCCGGGGATTGGCAATCAATAGTGTTTGAAATAGTTTATAGTGCTAATTCAGGAATTTTTCTTTTTATTTTATTTTTCTCTTTTTAGTGTTAGTGTTCTTTGATTGTGCGCAGGCCACGGGTTTAGATTGGTGCATGACTCGATTTTCTGGGAAAGAATTGCTACCATACGAACTAGAAATCGAGAAAAAATATGACTTTTGAGGAAGGAAAGAAACCTCCTTGAGAATATAGAGAAGGCTGGGCAATCCTCAACCAAGGAAAATATGGCTGGAGATGATGATAATGTGGATTTGGACGCGAGGGAGGTAGCCCAACAATGAGAGAAAGCTACACGAGATATTGAGGAAGCAACTCTTTGAAATGCACAACTTGTCTATGAAGAGGAGAGGGCACGGAGAATTGATCACAATCGACCCTTGTGTGCATACCAGTTCAGAAATATAGCTCCCGATGCTGGGAGACCACTTGGTTATTACGCTAGACCGGTCTACAACCAAGGATTGTCAAGTGTGAGACCACCTCCAGTTACGGCTAAAACTTTTGAGTTGAAGCAAGGGTTGCTCCAAACCCTTCAAAACTGTTCTGTCTTAAGAGGAAATCCAAACAAAGATCAAAACAACCATCTAATGGACTTCAGGGAGATTATGAACACCTTTCAATACAATGGTGTATCACAAGATGAAGTTTATTTAAGGGCATTTCCCTTCACACTCAAAGATGATGCAAAGCACTGGCTTTGAAGCTTGCCCCAAGGATCAATTAGAACATGAGAGGAGATGACTAGAAATTCCTTACTATAATATTTGTCATCACCTAAGATGGGCAAGTTTAGAAGAGAAGTCCATAACTTCTGCAAGAACGAGACTAAAACTGTGTTTGAAGCTTGGGAGATGTTTAAGGAGAGAGTGCAAAAGTATCAACATAGTTGAATTGAACTATGGATGCAACTCCAGGACTTTTGGGATGGATTTACACCGGCCTCACGTAGAACATTGAGCAATGCATCTGGAGGCCCGTTGATAAAAAAACTCCAGAGGAGATAGTCACAATTCTAGATGAGTTATTTGAAGATGCAAATTAGTGGCCCTCTGAGATTTCTGAAAGAAGAAGAGCAATTGATGTTCACAAGTTTAATGCTAATACATCTGTGCAGGTACAACTTGATGTCATGGCCAAAGAAATAAGGAAACTGACCTTAGCCTCGATACATAATGAGCCTCATGTAGCATGTAACATATGTGGAAGAGGACACCTTCCTCATGAGTGTCAAGCCTCATTCTGAGGAAGTTAATGCTGTTGGGAATTATAACATCAATGCAATAGGTCAGAAGCACCCCGATTATTCATGGAGTTCACCTGTGGGTTTTGCAAATGCATGGCAATAATACAACCCCAGATTTCAAGAACAAGGAGATCTTGGTTTTGTCAATCAACCAAGGCCGCAGTTTCAGCCTCAACAGCCAATTCATTTTGGGTCAGAAGATTTAATGAAGTCCTTCATTGTCAAGACGGATGAGATGCACATGGTGCAGCTATCAAAGGACTTGGCACAGGTTTGCAAAGCTTGGAGAAGCAGGTGGGACAAATTGCAACCATATTGTCTGAGATAATTCCAGGAACTCTCCCAGCTAATACTTAGAGAAATCCCAAAGAAACGTTGAATGTTGTGACCTTGAGAAGCAGGCAAGTGTTGAAAGATTCCACTCCAATCAAAAAAAAGAGTGTACCTGAAAAACAAAGTGGGAAGGAGCTGAAAATTGAAGGTGATAAGAAGAAGAGAGGCAAGAAGGGAGCTGGAAAAAAGAAGGAAGAAGTAACTTTGAGAAGGGAGGAATTTAATGAAGGGAGCAAGCATATTCCTGCTCTACCTTTTCCCCAAAAGTTATATAGAGAAAAGCTGGATAAACAGTTTGAGAGATTAATGTAAATTTTCCATTCACTGAAGTTCTCTCACAAATGCCAGCTTATGCCAAAATTTTGAAGGAGATCTTTACGAAGAACAGAAAGATAGAAGAGAACTCCGTGGTCAAGCTCATAGAGCATTGCAGTGAAATCTTACAGAATAAACTCCCACAAAAGTATGGAGATCCAGGGAGTTTTACTATACCTTGCTCTTTAGCCACTCTTAACTTTGATAAATCTTTGTGATATTTTGGTGCCTCAATTAATCTAATGCATTTGTCTATTTATAGGAAGCTGAAGAAGGGGATTGGAGAGATAAGGTCGGTGCCAATATCTTTGCAGCTAGTAGACCAAATGACTACAACGCCCGAGGTGATAATGGAAGATGTTTTGGTGCGGGTGGACAAGTTTGTATTTCCTGTAGATTTCATAGTGGTGAATATGGAGGAAAACAAGGAGGTCCCCCCTCATCCTAGGAAGACCATCCTTAGCAACGGGTAGAGCTACACTGGATATACACGATAGGAAGCTCATGCTTAGAGTGGGTGAGGAGACTGTGACGTTTGAGATGAATGTAGCAACTGCGCTGAAAAAGAGAAGCCGGTTGCAAGTGTTGAGTGGAAAGTGAAGAGTTCAAAAGAGAAGGTTGCAGTGACAAAAAAAGACAAGTGTGGGGTGTACCCAAAGAAGACTGATAAGAAGCTGTCTGCGTGGATGTGTGCACTAGTTTGGGCGTGTGGAATGGAGCCCGACTTTGATTCAGATCCTGACTAGAGATTCAGGGAAGTTTCCTCTACCTTATGATTTTTAATTGTGTGTCATGGGGACATGCCACAACTTAAAGTGTAGGGTGGGGGATATTTGTATGTTGTATGTATGTTAGTTTTAGTTTTAGTTTTTGTTAGTTGTAGTAGTAGAGATGGAGAAAAAATTGAAAAAAAAACCCTAAAATATTTAAAATTCTCGACTTTTTCCCGACGATGGATATCATTCGACGGGTTTCTGGATGGATTAAAGTCGAAATAAAAAAGACAAAAATATTTTGTTTTGTTAGGTAGTGTAACAAGTTCCCCTTGGGTTCTCTTTGGGCCGCGGTTCTTTTCCAAGGATTTTGTTTGAACCGGGTGTAGTTAGTATTTTCCTTTGTTAGGGAGTAGGAAACCTTGTGCGATGATTTGAATGGAAGAAATATCTCTTGAGTTTATTATTCTTTGAGAATAGTAAGTGCTTTAGTTGTGACGCTTAGGCTGAGTTTTTGACTCTTGTGTAAGTACCTTAAATTGTATGATCTTAACTTTGTTTAACTGCTTTGACTAGAGTGTCTTGATAATCAAATTCTGAGTGAGTTATGTGCCATGTGTGTGTGAGTTTTTGTGTTATTCTGTGCATTGCATTTGATGTCTAGAACTTGCCCTGCGTGTTTGCAAAGCGAAATAGTAGTTTTATTCAATCTTGGAAGGTATATATGCATTTCTTTGTTGAGCTAGTTATATGCTTTTACCCACACTTGCCCCGTGTGTTTGCAAAGCGAAATAGTAGTTTTATTCAGTCTTGGAAGAGATATATGCATTTCTTTGTTGAGCTAGTTATATGTTTTTACCCACATAATTGTTATGTATCTTAGTTAACCCCTTCGAGCCTGTAATCATGTTTCTTAGGCAACCACATAACAAGTCATACCCATTTGTTTGAACTGACTATCTAGTTGAACCCTTTCACCTTTAATGAGCACTTGAATTGTTATAAACTTTGTAAATGTAGAAGTGTGGGGTTGTTGGTTTGTATTTTGAGGGGAATTAATGAAATCAGCAGAAAGGTGCCTTGTATTGAAAAAGTAAGAGCCACTTGAATTGAAAGAGAAAAGAAAAAAATGTTGTATTGTTGTGCAAAATATTCTTTGATAGTGGTGACTCTTGATGTAATTGTGCTTAATGAAGTAGGGAGTTAATGAATATTGATGTGAAGGTGGAGTTATGGTTTGACATAAGTGTGGGGTTATTAAAGGTAAAATTTATGTATTAAAGTGCTTAGGGAGGTGTAGTCACTCTTATATCCAAATGTATCCTACTCGTCCCGCAACCTACATTACAACCTGTTAAAGTCCTACTTGATCCTTGGCTGAATAAGCTCAATTAGTAGAATAGTACACTACGGGCAAGCCTATGGTGCATCTTTTGCGGCATATGAATGTCATTTCTGAGAGTGAGTGAATTCTTTCTATCTTGAGTCCCTGATTGTTCTTAAATGTTAGTCTGTGTTGGAACTACTCTCTATTATGGTGTGAGGGAACTTGATTCATGAAGGAAAGGTAATGTCGTTGACTTTTATGTTAGAGTAAGTGAGCGAGTTATAAATAATGCGTGGTACTTGTGAGTCAAATCTTGAGGCGAAGATTTTACACTACTGTGCTTAGTCTATTTTAAATATTCTTGGTGTGATAAGTTGAGAGAGTTGTTCAAAAAAGGTCGTGTTCTATGTGAAGTGTGGTTTGATTGCTCAAGGATGAGCAATGGTTTATGTGTGGGGTATTGATGGTAGGCTATAATTGCATATTTTAGTCGTTGATTGCACTCTAATTTACTGCACTTTAATTATGTTTGAGCTTTAATCGCTAGTGTTTTGTACTTATTGTGCGTTTTATGCTTTTTGAGTTATGTAGATGTTATGGATCTAATTCAATAAATTTGGAGCTTTGAAGTTTGAGTAAAATCCCAAAGGATTAAGCTGGGACCGTGTTCTGGGGTCGAGGACTGCATCTGGATATAAAAAATCAACAAAAAATGTGCACTCTGAGAAATTTGCACTGATGCGGCACATAGTGCGATGCAGCAGTACAAATCCTGCTGCCTGTCAAATTACAAGCTTTTCAAAGTTTCCCACTGCTGGCCCGCCTGGTGCGTCGCCCCATGCGTTGTGCCTGTGCAATTTTTACAGAGTAGTAAAAGGTGATTTCGTTTGGGGCCGACCCTACTTGGTATAAATACATGAAAAAATGTTATTTTAGGGACTTTTGACACATCTTAGACCTAAGGAAGCTAAGGAGGAGGTGGAGAAGCAAAAGCACAAGGATTTAATCATTCAACCCTTACTCAAGACAAGAGTTTGGGTCGTTTAAGTTTTCCTTTAACTTCAGCATATTTGTGATGAATTACTCAATATCTATCGAGTAGTTCTCTTTAGGGTTTGATGGATTTGGTGCCTTGATACTTGTTTGTAGATTATGACTCTAGTTTTATGTATTGAATAGTTTTGGATATTTTTATCATTGCATATATATTCACTTATTCTTGTAATCAAGAGAGGCATAACTTGTGATATCCTTTCATTCTATTTTATTGGTTGAATTTATTAATTCTTCCTAGTAATCGGAGTCTAGTTGAATTATTGATTAAACTTTGTTAGGAGGTTAATCGAGATAGGTTCTCATAAAGACCATTCCACTATGAATTCTTGCATATCTTCATGTGCTTAAAATTGGTTCATCTTGTGAGGTTGAGACCTATCGAGAGAGGAGTTTCTACTAATCAATTGAACTAATAACCAAGTGAATTTGATAGACTCACTTAAACATTAGAAGTGAATTATCTAAAGTTAAATCCCAAACATTTGTCTTGCACCTCCTATCAACCCTATTTTCTTCCAATTGATAACCTTTTTTGCTCATTACTTGCGTCGATTGTCATTAGCCAATAGTTTAGACTCTTAGTTAATTTTAGTTTTAATCACACAAATCTAAATTGTTGATCATCTTGGATAACAATCTAGCTACAATCTACGATAATACTATTTAACTTCAATCCCTGTGGATTCGATATTATATTTTACTAAATTCGACTAGCGAGCATATTTAAGTAGGTGTTTTGCGCTCGTCACACTCAGCCCATTTCTATTCAACCATACCGTATGGCCCCTGTTGAGTTTAAAGAATTGAAGGAACAATGCAGGATTCTCTTGATAAGGGATTCATTAGACCTGGTGTTTTACCTTAGGTGCACCGATGTTGTTTGTGAAGAAGAAGGATAGATCGATGAGGATATGTATAGATTATAGGCAGTTGAACAAGGTCACTATCAAGAACAAGTATTCGTTGCCAAGGATTGACTTATTTGATCAACTTCAGGATGCCAAGGTGTTTTGAAGGTTGATTTTAGGTCGGGCTACCATCAGGTGAAGATTAGGGCATCGAATGTCCCTAAGACAGCTTTTCAGACTCAGTATGGTCATTAAGAGTTCTTGGTGATGTCATTTGGCTTGACTAATGCTCCAGCAACCTTTATGGATTTGATGAACATGGTGTTCAAGCAATATCTGGATTCATTCGTAATTGTCTTCATTGATGATATTTTAGTCCACTCCCACTGTCGAGAGGAGCATGAGTAGCATCTCTGGATTGTTCTTTAGATTTTGAGGTATCATCAGTTATACGCCAAGTTTTTCAAAGTGTGAGTTCTGGATTGATTCGGTTGCCTTTTTGGTCCATGATGTATTCTCTGAAGGCATTAAGGTGGATCCTAAGAAGATTGAGGCAGTTCAGAACTGGCCTAGACCTACTTCAACTACAAAGATTCGAAGCTTCTTGGGTTTGACGGGTTATTATCGCCGGTTCGTAGAGGGGTTTTCATCTATCTCACACCCATTAGCCAAGTTAACCCAGAAGGGTGATCTTTTTAGATGGTCCGAAGAGGTGAAGTGAGCTTTCATAATCTCAAGACTGCATGAGTACATCCATAGTGATGGTATTGACTATAAGTTCGAGGTCCTACACCATATATTATGATGCATTGCGTATTGGACTTGGTGTAGTATTGATGCAGGACGGTACAGTGATTGCCTACACATCACGATAGTCGAAGGTTCATGAGAAGAATTACCCGATACATGACTTAGAGTTGGTAGCCATTATTTACGCGCTGAAGATTTGGAGGCATTATCAAAATGACGTTTCATGTGAGGTCTATACCGATAATCGGAGTCTCCAACACCTATTCAAGCAGAAAGAGCTTAATTTGCGACAACGGAGATAGATGGAGTTGCTGAAAGATTATGATATCACCATATTATATCATCAGAATAAGGATAAAGTAGTGGTCGATGCATTGAGTAGGAAGGCTGAGAGCATGGGTAGTTGGCATATTTACTGGCAGTGGAAAGGACACTAGCCATGCATTTTGAGGCTTTGGCTAGTCGATTTGTAAGATTGGATGTTTTGGAGCCTAGACGGGTTCTCTCTTGTGTTGTGGCACAATGTTTATTGTTGGTGCCTATCAAGACTCACTAGTTTGATGATCCTCACTTATGGGGTTGAAGGACACAATGCAACGAGGTGGTGCTAAGAAGGTTGTGATTGGAGATGATGGTGTTATGCGGCTTGGGGTCAGATTTGTATTCCAAATGTTGATAGGTTGACATATTTGATCCTTGATGAGGCTCACAGTTCGCGTTATTCCATTCACCCAAGTGTCACGAAGATGTAATGTTCCTTGAAACAACACTATTGGTGACGAAGGATGAAGAAAGATATTTTTGCATATGTCTCTTGGTGTTTGAACTGTCAACAGGTAAAATACGAGCATCAGAAACCGGGTGGGTTGACTCAGATATTGGAGATACCGGAGTGGAAGTGGGAGCACATGACTATAGATTTTGTGGTAGTCTTACCACGAACCTTGAGGAAGTATGACGTAGTCTTGGTTATTGTGGACCGATTGACTAAGTCTGCACACTTCATTCCAGTGATGACTTCCTATTCTTCAGAGAAGTTGGATTAGATTTACATACGGGAGATTATCCGTCTACACGGCGTGCCTATTTCTATCATTTCCGACCCAGGCACGCAATTCACATTGTATTTTTGGTGAGTCGTGTAGAGTGATTTGGACACGTGGGTCAAGTTGAGTATTACGTTTCATCCTCAGACGGACGGACAATCCGAGCATACTTTTCAGATCTTGACGGACATGTTATGTGCATGTGTTATCAATTTCGAAGGTTCATGGGATCAATTTCTACCACTTTCAATGTTCGCCTACACCAACAGTTATCACTCGAGCATCCAGATGACTCTGTATGAAGCCTTATATGGGAGGAGATGTCATTTGCCGATTGGTTGGTTTGAGCCCAGTGAGGCTAGATTGTTGGGCACTGATTTGGTCCAGGACGCTATGGAGAAAGTTAAGGTAATTCAGGAGCGATTTCATACAACTCAGTTCAGGCAGAAGAGTTATGTTGACCGGAAGGTTCGAGATGTGGCTTACATGGTGGGTGAGAAGTTTCTTCTCCAAGTGTTGCCTATGAAGGGAGCGACGTGGTTTTGGAAGAAGGGAAAGTTGAGCTTGAGGTTTATTGGCTCGTTTGTGATCTTGGAGAGAGTTGGGGAAGTTGCTTATAGGCTTGCATTTCCTCCTAGCCTAGAAAGGGTACATCCGGTATTTCACATTTCTATGCTTCAGAAGTACCATGAGAACAAATCACATGTTTTTTACTTCAGCATGGTGCAACTTGATGAAATTCTGACATAAAAGAAAGAGTCGGTGGCTATGTGTGAAAGTGCAATGAGATGTCTGTCGTTTGAGGAGGCTACGTGAGATTCCTAGTCCGATACGCTGAGTAGATACCCCACCTTTTTACCAGTCCGGGTACTTTTCTATAACGATTCGAGGACGAACGTTTCTTTTAGAAGTGGAGAATATGATAACCCGATTGGTTATTTTAAGTAATACCCTCAATTTCAGCATTTCGAGATCCCTCATAGCTTCATTTGATGTTTATTGATTTGCGTGCGTGATCTGTGTCGTTTTTTGAAAAGCTTTTACGTAAAATTTTGAAGAAAATAAGATTTTTGTAAAATAGGTTAGAGTTGACCACGACCAAATTTTTGGTAAACGACCTCGGATCGGTATTTTGACGACTCCAACAGGTTCATATGATGTTTTTGGTATTGTACGCACGTTTGGTTAGAATTTCAATGCATTATGTGAAAAATTGTGAAAATTGAATTTTGAAGTTGAAATCTTGAGTTTTGAGGATCGATTCTTTTTATTTGATGTTATTTTGATAATTTGAGGTAGCGAAAAAGTTTGTATGATGTTATTACACTTATTTGCACGTTCGATTTGGAGTTAGAGGGGCTCGACTGAGTTTTGGATGAGTGTCGGATGAGTTAGGATGGTTTTAGAATTGCTGGTGCAAGCCTGCAGATATCGCATTTGCGAGCTTAGCTTTTGCAGTCACTACATTTGCGAAATGCTCTAGGACCGGGAAATTTCACATTTGTGAAAAAGGGACCGCATTTGCGAAGAGTGGAAAATCGCAAATGCGGCTAGAGTCTCGCATTTGAGACTTTGGCAACTTTGGGAAGCTTCGCAAGAGCGAAGCTTAGGTCACATTGCGGAAGGAGGGACCATTGCAAATGCGAAGGTTTTGTCGCATTTGTGACTTCTGTGTATCTGATGCACTGTTTGCATTTGTGACCAGTGTCTCGCATTCGCAGACATCTTATTTACTAGTGTTCGCAAATGCGATGTCTGCAGCTGGGTAAAGATTGGAAAATCGGGACTTAGCTCATTTTACACTACTTTTTAACCCCGAATACTCTAGAGGCGATTTTCTTGAAAGATTGTCTTCCCAAAATCTTTGGTAAGCATCTTTAACAAGTTTTTAATCAATTTCAATTACTTTTCTTGAATTTTGCATCAAATCTAAGAATTTCATGGTAGCAATTAGGGGTTTTGGGTAGAATTTGAAATTTTGTGAAATTGAGATTTAGACATCAAATTGAGGTCGAATTTCAAAATAAATCATATAACTAAGCTCGGGGTAACTGGATAATCGGGTTTTGGCCCGAATCTCGGATTTTGACCAAGCGGACCCAAGGTTGACATTTGTCGACTTTTTGAATAATTATCAAAATTGAACCTTTTTTATTTATGGGTAGTTTCAAAAGCTTATTTTGAATTGTGATCGATAATTTGCTAGATTCGGTTGTTTTGGAAGCTTGTTCGAAAGGCAGATCCATGATTGATTATTGATTTGGTTGCAGAGTGAGGTAAGTATCGTGGTTAACTTTGACTTGAGGGAATTAACACTTGTTGGTCTATCTGTTACATGAACTATGCGTGAAGACGACATATATGCAAGGTAAAGAGTATATATACATTGTCATGGGTTAAGAAGCATGTGGGTTGAATGTGTCCTATTTGTACCGTGTTATTTCATTTGTTATGTCTTCCATGTCTTATCGTTACTCTTTAATTGTTCGCTTCCGTGTTTATTGCTTATTTTAAACTTGAAGTGATATTGAAAGTTGAAATTGGTTATTCTAGCACCACAATTGAAGTTGAAATTGGCTTCCCACCTCGCTTGATTCTTTGGGATACTATTGTTGCTTGGTGAGGAGGAAGAGGGAGAAGCACGAAGGGTGTTTCCATGACATATTTGCATATTGTTATTACTAATTGAGTGAATGTGAGGATTGAAACACGAAGAGTGATGCCGTGCACTTGATTGATTTGATATCATTATCATGTGAAGAGGAGAATAAAAGCACGAAAATTGATACGGTGTCATTGCATTTATATTAAATTGTGAGGATGAAAATAAAGGCCCGAAGGGTGATATCATGCCATTGCATTTATATTATATGGTGAGAATGAGAGTAAAATCACAAAGAGTGATGTCATGCAATTGGATGATTTCATTGCTTTACTTGATTCTCAGATTGTGAATTTAGCTTGGCTGCTTCTTTGCTAATTTCGGAAAGAAGAGACTTACTTGGTGCTTCAGTACTTATTGACCATTATTAGTCTTTTATTGCTTTTCCTTATCTTGTATCATCTATTGTGTTGGCTTGTCTGGCATACAGTGTTAGGCGCCATCACAACCCCGCGATTGGAATTTTTGGTCGTGACATAAGTTCATTGAGCTGCCTCTACAAATAGGCCATAACTTTTTTCACAAGTTATATGCCGGACAAAAGAATGAAAAATTATACTTTCATAAGTTATGCTTGGGAAATTTTTTTGGTTCTATATTCATAGTCTTATATTGTTAAATCGTGCACAAATCTTGCCAGATTAGTAGAACTTATGTGTGTTCAATCATTTAGAAGTTATGATGGCACTATGGCAGATTATAACTTTGGTATTCTCCGATGTATCATAAATTGTTCATAAGTAGTCTAATCAGATATTGGATGAACTTGCCTATGTTCAATTGTTCGTGGCAATTTGTGATGATGGTGGGTCATAACTTTGGTATAACCTTCATTCTTCTATACATTTTGTTAAATCATTTACAAGTCCAAGTTGTCGATTTGGCAGAACTTTTCGTATTCAATTGTTCACAAAGCATGAAAGCAAATCATAACTTTGGTATAGTTAACTTCATTCTCCAATCTTATTCAACTGTTCACAAGTCTTACCGAATTGCTTGAACTTACCTGCGTTGTTCAAGAGGGGGAAATTTTTATAATGTTATTTGAAAGGTTAAAGGAGATGGGAGTTAGAGGCCCCTCTTACTGTAGCAAAGTAAGTAAAAACACCACTTTGTGTATACGTACTTCATATTTAATTTCGTCATTATATAGTGAAACATATATATACAGCCAATTCATGGCAAATTTTACATGAGATTCTAGGCTTGTGAGTACTACGTATTGAGGATCTTTTGTTTCATCGTGTCCATGTACGAATCTTGATATTCAAAGTTCTTTTGTTCTAAACTACAACAATGAAGACATTGAGAAGCAAGAATAGGAAGGAGGAGAAGTTATTCAGCTTGACCTATATTTGCAAACTTTTTAAAATGGAGACAAAAGTAAAATATCAAACTTAGCGAGGACACCACGCACAAAAGCACTTGGTTTGCCCAATTGACGTTGTAAAGTATTTTGTAGATTCAGATACCACATTAGCAATGATTAAAACGGGTACACATCCATAGGCGCTATGTTTAGTAGCTGTAGAAATATAAAATGTAGTTGAGGTTACTTGTAAATTGTGCTATTTAACTTGTACCATTCTAGATGTATCTGTTAGATAGTTAGTCAAGGCACATCATTAGTTTTGTATATATGATATACTCTTGTACAGTAAAAGCAACAGAAAAAGAAGAAATTATACGGCTTCCTTCATATTTTTCTCTCTCGATATTTCTTCTCTTCTTCTCTCTAGACCTTGCCTCCATATCCATGACAGCTCTAGCTTCGTTTTAACATGGTATCAGAGCGGGTCAAATATGATCAGTAATCTGAAGCTGACAGCCGTTCTCAATTTCCCCAAATTTCCTCTCTTCTTCTTCGATTTTTTACTCTAGCCCTAATTTCTGACTGTTGACGAATTTTGTTGTGATGACGGGTGATTCTCCACAAATTGGAATCGGATATTCACAAATTGGAGTCGGAACTTCACATGCAAGCAGTCAATTGCTCGATTGCAATGATCCGCTTTTTTTTCATCCTTCAGACACGCCGAGGATTGCGTTGGTTCCTCAATTGTTGGTTGGAACAGAGAATTACTCGGAATGGATTCGCTCTATGAAAATGTCACTTTTAGTGAAGAACAAAATAGGTTTCATTGACGAAACCTGCACTAGGGAGAAATATGGAGCAGATTCATTCAGGTTGCACCAGTGGGATCGATGTAACGCCATTGTACAATCATGGATCATGAGTTCAGTGGCTCAAGAGCTTCGGAAAGGTATAGTTTACTCCTCAAATGCACAAAAGATTTGGGAAGCGTTTAGAGAAAGGTTTGACGAAGTGAATGCGACCAAGGTGTATCAAATGAACAGAGAGATTAGGAGTTTGACACAAGGAATATCTTGTATTTCAATCTATTACTCAAGGTTAAATGATCTCTGGGATGGGTTTGAGTCAATTATACCATTTCCTGGGTGTGACCATGTAAAATCTAGAGAATTTGTTATTTTCTTACAACAACAAAAATTGATGAAGTTTCTAATGGGATTGAATGATACATATGCACCACAAAGGAGCCAAATTCTAATGATGAATCCTACGCCTACGATCGATCAAGCTTATTCAATGCTAATCCAGGAAGAAAGTTAGAGGTTGAATGGCAACCTAGGAATGCAAAGTGGAATCCTAGGGACCTGTGGATGGAGAATCCAGTGCTATGATATCAATAATACCTCAAATACAAGGACTAGAAGGAACGGGAATTTGCAGTGTGACTACTGCCACATGAAGGGGCACACAAGAGAAAATTTCTACAAGCTGTTGGTTATCCAACAGGGCCTAAGTTCAACAACAACAATAGGAGAAGAGGAGGTTATAATGGGGCTCCAGCAATGGCACACAATGCAAATGTGAAAACACAAGAGGATATGTATACCACTGGGACAAGAGGCACTGGACACATAGGAGGTCTAGCATCTGCACCTATCTTTACCCATGAACAATACCAACAGATACTTATGTTGCTGGACAAGAATAAAGGATCGGCTGCAATAGAGATGGCAAATATGACAGAGTCAATCCCAAATGAGACAGCTAACATGTCAGGTAAATCCATTACTAATCATGGTTGTTGGATAATTGATTCTGGAGCCTCAAATCATATTGCTTCCTCCTTGCATCTGTTTTCCCAATCACAGTCTATACCTTCTGATTCTATTTCCAACTCGGTACACTTACGTAATGGGGACAGTACTAAAATCACTTATTTAGGGTCTTGTTCTTTGCCAAATTCACAAGTCTTAGAGAATGTATTATATGTTCCACAGTTCAAATACATTTTATTGCCTGTCTCCAAACTCACTATGTATTTAAAGTGTTTAGTAGCTTTTTATCCTCATTTCTGTTTGTTTCAGGACCTCTTCAGTGGCAAGGTGAAGGGGATTGGTAGTGAAAAGAATAGGTTGTACATTCTCAACCCTTACACACCTGTTGCTGCTTCTCCCTCCAAATGTTTCTCTTCCTCTCTTCAGAATAACTCAAATGTTTTGTGGCATCAAAGACTTGGTCATGCACCACAGAACATTTTACTGAAAATTCCTGCAATTAGAAATCATTTGTCAAAATCTATTGATTGTAATTGTCCAATTTGTCCTTTAGCTAAACAAACTAGGCTACCATTTCCTATTAGTACTTCTAAGTCTTCTTCTACATTTGAATTGATACATATGGATGTTTAGGGTCCATATAGAGTTTGTACTCATTATGGCTTCAGATATTTTCTTACTCTAGTTGACGATTACTCTAAAATGACTTGGACTTTCTTGGTAATAGTCAAAAATGATGTATTTGTTGTTCTGAATGACTTCCTTCAATTGATTGAAAACCAATTTTCTTCCAAAGTTAAAATCTTTCGATCAGACAATGGTTATGAATTCTTCAATACACTTTGTTCTACTCTTTTCAAATCCAGATGAATTATACATCAAAGTAGTTGTGCCCCAACAGAATGAGGTAGTGAAAAGGAAACATAGACACCTTCTAGAAGTTAGTAGAGCTTTAAGATTTCAAGCCCACATTCCCTTAAAGTACTGAGGTGAGTGTATTCTTGCAGCAACTTATATCATTAATAGGCTACCCAGTAGTGTTTTGAATGTAAAGACTCCTTATGAGTTGTTCTATGGTCATCCTCCTACCCTACATCATATGAAAACTCTAGGATGTTTATGTTATGCCACAAGACCCAATTACAGTGATAAATTTTCTGCCAAATCTTGGCATGCTATCTTCATGGGCTACTCTTTACATCAAAAAGGTTACAAACTTTATGACATTGAATATGGGAAGTTTTTTGTCAATAGAGATGTTGTGTTCAAGGAACATATTTTCCCTTTCAAATTCCCCAAATCCCATTTTCTTCCTTGCAGAACATCTTCTTCCCCTTCTTTTCATCCTGAACCTCCTCTCAATCCCATACAAGCACCTTCCCTTGATTCAACTTCTCTAATTGAGCCTACTCATGTTTCCATGTTCTATCATTACCTACTTCTTCACCTGAACCCATGCCAACCCCTCCTACTCATTCTCATACCTCTATTACTCCTGTTACTACTACTCCTACTCCTGATCAACCTAGAAGGCCAAGAAGAGTCACCGGACCTTCTATTTGGTTGACTGATTATGTACATCCTCCCTTACCTTCTACTTCTTCTTCCTCTTCCTATCCTATTCAGCAATGTATTTCCTATTCCCACTTACCCCCACATTTTATGTCATTCCTGACTTCCTTCTCTTATGATATTGAACCCTCATCTTTCTCTCAAGCTAGTAAAGATGCTAGGTGGGTTAAAGCCATGCAATTAGAAATTGAGGCTCTTGAGCAAAACCACACATGGGAAGTAGTGGATTTGCCTTCTAGCAAGATTCCCATTAGATGCAAGTGGGTGTACAAAATTAAATATAATGCAGATGGTTCTGTGGATAGATTTAAATCCCGACTAGTTGCTAAAGGTTATACGCAGCAAGAGGGTTTAGATTTCCATGATACCTTCTCCCTTGTGGCCAAAATGACTACTATCAGAACTGTGGTTGCTACTGCAACCCTTAAGGGATGGCTTGTCTCTCAAATGGATATTCATAATGCCTTCCTCAAAGGTGAACTTGAGGAAGAGGTCTAGATGTCCCTACCCCAAGGCTTTAGTAGCCAGGGGGAGAATAGAGTATGTAGGCTACTAAAGTCCTTGTATGGTCTAAAACAGGCATCTAGGTAATGGAATTTGAAATTGACTCAAGCTCTCATAGAGTCTGGCTTTACTCAAAGTAAACATGATTATTCACTATTCACCAAGGCTAACAAATACAAGTTTGTGCTTGTGCTGGTATATGTAGATGATTTACTTGTAACATGAAATGATCTGGAGGAGATTCAGAATGCAAAGGCTGCATTACACCAGAAATTCAAGCTAAAGGATCTAGGAGAGTTAAGATACTTCCTAGGGATAGAATTTGCAAGATCCAAGGAGGGAATACTGATGTCACAAGGGAAATATGCACTGGAAATGATCTCAGATGTGGGATTAGCAGGTTCAAATCCCAAAGATACACCTATGGAGCAGAATGTAAAGTTCACAAGTGCAGAATTTGATAGAAGTATAAATAATAACACCTCTGATGAAGTACTGGAAGATAGGGGGAGTTTTCAAAGGTTAGTTGGAAAGCTGTTATACCTCACAATAAGCAGCCTGGATATATCTTATGCAGTTCAATGCCTAAGTCAATTCATGCATGCACCCAAGAGATCTCATTATGAGGCGGCTCTACATATAGTCAGATACATAAAGAAACAACCAGGCCTAGGAATTCTCATGTCAAGCAAAGGGACACAACAAGTTGAAGCTTACTGTGATTCTGATTGGGCATCTTTTCCCATGTCAAGAAAATCTGTGACTGGCTACTGTATTAAGATAGGTGATTCCTTGATCTCTTGGAAAGCTAAGAAACAAAGTACTATCTCCAGAAGTTCGGCTGAAGCAGAATATAGGAGCATGGCGCACACAGTGGTAGAATTGGTCTGGCTTAATGGTTTGTTGAAAGAATTAAGAATGGATGTGAAGTTTCCAATGAAGTTGTTTTGCGATAGTAAAGCTGCATTACAAATTGTAGCAAATCCGATGTACCATGAGAGAACAAAACACATCGAAATAGACTGTCACTCCATAAGAGAGAAGATACAAGAAGGGATGATTGAAACTTCTCACATATCAAGTCATCAACAACCAGCAGACATTTTGACAAAGCCTCTTGGGCATCAGCAGCATGCTTTTCTGTTGTCCAAGTTGGGAATGAAGAACATTTTTCATTCTCAACTTGGGGGGGAGTGTAGAAATATAAAATGTAGTTGAGGATACTTGTAAATTGTGCTATTTAACATGTACCATTCTAGATGTACTGTTAGATAGTTAGTCAAGGCATATCATTAGTTTTGTATATATGATATACTCTTTTACGTTAAAAGCAACAGAAAAAGAAGAAAAAATACGGTTTCCTTCATATTTTTCTCTCTCGATATTTCTTCTCTTCTTCTCTCTAGACCTTGCCTCCATATCCATGGCAGCTCTAGCTTCGTTTTAACAGTAGCTAGTTGAAAAAATACGTTATCCTTTTATTTGGACAAATTTAGTTTAATCTTCTTAATCCTCTTGAGCCTCCATACTTTAAGGAAGGCAAAGCTTCACTCTAAATTCTCAAAATCATATCGCCAGAGTAACAAAACACAACAGAACTAGAATGAGAGAAAATCGGAAAAAAAACACTCATTGATAATTCAGAAACAATATTAGAATAACCAGACCATACTATGTGTATAGATAAATAATATCTAAAATATTCAATCAATCAACTAATTATCGATCCATTTATGGGGATCGATAGTATGAAATCCCTATATTCTTATGTCTCATTCAGGTTCTCATTTCATCCCAATTCACTTAACAATTTATCTTTTAAGATAAATCGGGATGAGTGGTATCACAAAACACAAAGCAAAAGAAGAAGAAAAATCCCTTAATCAAGAACATCTCTCCTGATAACACTACAATATTTTAGGCCTACGACCACACTAAAAAAGTGTGGCCTAAGATGCCATAAGTGTAGCATTTGATCAAAGGCAACACTCTACAGCTTTAGGTAACGCTTTTGGGGGGGTAGCCTAAAGTACCGTAACCTTTGACCTATGGCCACACTTTTTAGGTGTAGCCATAGGAGCCACGCTTCAAAAGTGTAGCCGATGCTAAAAAAGCTATGCTTCACATTTTCTCTTATAGCCACGCTTTTATGACTTAAAGCTACATATTTGAAGTGTGGTATTTGGTTCCTTTTAAACAACACTTTTAAAGTGTGGCTTCTAAAGAAATAGTTATAGAGCATATAACGCCAAATTTCCAATCCCTATGGCCACATTTTCTAGATGTGACGTTTTTGTCTGCGCTATGAAGTAATTTTTAATCCACAATTTTGTGGTTTAAAAATTATATATTTTACATTATATTATGTATTCACATTTATTTAAAGCATATACGTTATGATCCCAAGCATTAAACTAGATGATAAGTGACAAAATAAAAATAATTCAAATCCATATATTTGAAATAAAGTTCAACAAAAAACATAATTTGTATACTGCAATAGAATAAAAATAATTCAAATAATATACTTGAAATAAACTTCAACAAAGAAACATAATTTGTATATTGCCCATACTAATAAAGTACTGCTTCAAGAAGTTTACTAGCTATGAACTCTACAAAATCAAATGTATTCATATATATATAGTATCAATAATAATAATAAAAATAAACATCACAATATTTCAAAAAGTCTTCACCATTCACTTTAATAGATCAAATTGACTTGTGGCCTACATCATCAGCATTATCCTGCACATTCAAAATAAAATTAAAATTTAGAAGACGTAACTTAGCTCACTAGATATCAATAGACCAAACCTTGAACACATTATCAAGAAGAACCAGCAACCCAAAAAAAGAAGAAGCTGAACAAGCAAATAAATTATAGTTCAACTATAAATATTTTCACACAGAATGCATAACAACAGTTGTAACGACCCGGTCGGTCGTTTTGAGAGTTAGTGTTCCGATCCCCTAATAACTGCTTCTCCCATGTCTTATTATGTTAATGGAACTCGCCAGAGCGTTGAGTATCAAGATTCAGAGTGATTTTGAACATATAGTCCTTTAAGGTGACTTTTAACCTTAGGAATTGATCCGTAGCTAGAGCTGTGTAAAGACGGATCCGGAATGGAATTCGATTGACTCTGTTAGCTTTGTTGGGTGATTTCGGGGTTAGGAGCGTGTTCGGAATATGTTTTCGAGGTCGGATGTAGATTTAGGCTTAAATTGGTGAAAGTTAGAATTTCGGCGATTTCGGCCGATAGGCGAGATTTTGATATCGGACTCGGAATGGAATTCCAAAAGCGACAGCAGGTCCGGAATGTCATTTGTCACATGTGTGCAAAATTTGAGGTCATTCGGATAAGTTTATACGTGTTTCGGCGTCGAATGTGAATTCTTGAAAATTCCTAAGTTCTTAGGCTCGAATCTATGCATAATTGATGATTTTGATGTTATGGGATGTGTTTTTAAGGCCCGACCCAGTTTGAATAAGTTATTGTGGTCAGTTGGTAAGTTTGGTTGTGGTCCCGGGGGCCTCGGATGTTTTTCGGATGCTTAACGGGTTAGTTTTGGTCTTAAAGGGACATCCGATTTTCTGTTACTGGTTTTCTCTTATGCGTTCGCATGAGTGGGGTCGCGAACGCATAGGCTTGTTGGGCTCTAGGTGATTTTAATGCTTCACGTTTGCGGGCATTAGGGTGCGTTCGCATAGTTGAGTCAGGCGCTTCATCGCGAACGCAGGGTCCTCTTCGCGTTCGCATAGGCTTAGGATGGGGTCCCAGGGGTCAGGGACCATTATCCTTCGCGTTCACAGGTTTGGGACCGCGTTCACAGAGGGTTAGAGAGTTTGGCCTTCGCGTTCGCAGACCTTACCTCGCGTTCGCATAGGCCATTTTGAGGGCCCATAGATTTTACCCTTCGCATTCGCGGTGGTCCCTCTGCGAACGCATAGAGCAATAACTGGGCAGACTATTAAATATCCAATTCAAAGGTTTAAGCCTATTTTCACCATTTTTCAATTGTGGGAGCTCGGGAAATGTGATCTTTGCGGGACTTTTCACCTGGGTATTCTAGATTTGGGTCACCCGGAGTCGGATACTCGTGGCAAGAGCATGATTATTGGTTGATTAGCGCGGTCGAGGTAAGTGTCTTGCCTAACTCTGTGTTGAGGAATTTCCCTTAGGCATTTTAAACTACTTTTTACTATAAAAACCCTGTGTACGTGAGGTGATGGGTGCGTGCATGGGTTATTTTCACTGAATTTCCATCGTTCTTACTATGGCATATCTCATTTTCACTTCAAATATTACTATTACTGAACTAGACTGAGTAGCAACTTAAGATTTAAACCTATCAACCGATTTTACTTGATTTTCCACTCGTTACTACTGTTTGAACATCGTTGAAGTATTTTACTCTATTTTTGCCAACGGTTTTTCCTAAACTTTTGAATTACGCTACATCCGGTATACATCTTGCATTGCATATTTACAGTGGGACTGCGGGCCGAGACCTATGATCTTTCCCCTGTATTTCATAGCATATTTACAGTGGGACTGCGAGCCGAGACCTATGATCTTTCCCCTGTATTTCATAGCATATTTACAGTGGGACTGCGAGCCGAGACCTGTGATCTTTCCCCTGTACTGCATTGCAGTGCATATTTATATTGGGACTGCGGGCCGAGACCTGAGATCTTTCCCCTGTATTGCATTGCACGAGTATTTATTGCGTTATATGATGTGCTGAGCTGAGAGCTATTTACATCATTCTCTTCTAGTCTTTACTTTAAATTTCCGTAAATTATTCGCTGCTTATTTCAACTGCTAGATTATAACTGTCTATTTATAAACTCAGTAGAGCCTCAACCTGATCTCGTCACTATTTGACTGGGGTTAGGCTTGGCACTTACTGGGTACCGAATGTGGAGTACCCACGCCCTTTTGCACATGTTTTCCCCATGTGCAGATCAAGGTACCCGTACGCAGTACCGAGATTAGCAGCAGCAGCAGTCTTTGGGAGACTTAGAGGTATTTCTGCCGCATCCGCAGAGCCTTCCAAGTCCCTCTCTTATCATAGTATAGTCGTGGTACTTAGACAGAAATACTTTCAGTTTCGATGTATTGAGCTAGTGTTAAGCTTGTGACAGTTGTGATAGTCCAGGTTTTGGGAAGAGCTAAACTGTAAATGCCGAGCGGCTTAAGCTTTATGGTTACTGTTTTTATCTTTAATGTTTTATCCCTGTCTCCGATTTACTTTTCCGCATGTTTTAGGCTTACCTAGTCGTAGAGACTAGGTGCCGTCACAAGACCCTGTGGAGGGAAATCTGGGTCGTGACAAGTTGGTATCAGAGCGTCTAGGTTCATAGGAGTTACAATGTCACAAGCCGGTTTATTAGAGTCTCGCGGATCGGTGCGGAGACGCCCGTATCTATCTTCGAGATGCTATGTAACTGTTAAGAACAATCACACTTCTTGAAATTCCTTATCGTGCTAGTGATTGTCATCAAGATTCTTAAACTCTATTCTATTCTTGCTTACAGATGGTTCGTACTCGTACCGGACGTACTGATGACCAGGCAGCCGAGCCCCCAACCAGAGCTACTAGAGGCAGGGTTCGGGGCAGAGGACGAGCACGCGGTGCAGCCCGTGCACCGGCTAGAGCGGGGGCAGAAGATCCCCCAGCAGCCACAGTTGGAGGGGCACCGGAAATTCCTCTTATTACTCCAGCCCTCCAGGAGACTTTGGCCCAGTTTATGAGTGCTTTCAGTACTCTGTCTCTGGCGGGATTACTTCCGATAGCCCCAGCTGCATCCCAGGCTGGGGGAGGGGCACAGACTCCCACAGCCCGTGCTCCTGAGCAGAGGGTTCACATGGGGCAGGTCCCAGAGTATATCCCTATGCCACCAGCAGCTCCAGTTCATCAGGAGGTCAGAGCAGCTGCATCTGAGTCTGAGCAGCTCCGTCTTGATAGGTACAAGAAGTACCACCCACCTGATTTCAGCGGATTAGCTTCGGACGCTCTGGAATTTCTTGAGGAGTGTCATCGTATCCTTCGTACCATGGGTATTGTGGAGACGAGTGGGGTCTCCTTCACTACTTTTCAGTTGAGAGGAGCATCCTATCAGTGGTGGCATGCATTTGAGCTTAGTAGTCCGGACGAGGCAGCCTCACTTACTTGGGCTCAGTGTTCAGAGATGTTTTTGCTTGAGTTTGTCCCTCAGAGTCTCAGGGATGCTTGGCGTGCGGAGTTTGAGCAGCTACGCTAGGGTACTATGACTGTGTCAGAGTATGCAGTCTGGTTCAGTGACTTGGCACGACATGCATCAGCTTTGGTTTCTACTGTCAGAGAGAGAGAGAGTTCGTCATTTTATTGAGGATATCCATCCCACCATTCGTACTAGCATGGCCAGAGAGCTAGAGACGGATATTACTTACCAGCAGGCCGTGAGCATTGCTAGGAGGATTGAGGGTATGTTGGCCCGGGACAGAGAGGAGAGAGAGGCCAAGAGGTCTCGAGAGACGGGTCATTTTTCAGGAGTTCGTGCACCTGCAGCACGCTATGGTAGGGGTTTTGTGAGCCGCCCCATTCATTTAGCTCTTCCAGCAGCCAACGGTATTCCAGCTCCTCCTAGACCTTGGGAGCCTTATTATGCACCGCCGGTATCTCAGGTGCCTTCAGCTCGAGGTGCTATCACTGGCCAGTCCAGCAGGCCAGTTCAGAGTCAGCAGCAGCCACCGCGTCCTCAGAGGGGTTGTTTTGGGTGTGGTGACCCTCGACATATGATCAAGGATTGCCCCAGAGTTAGGAGGGGCACACCACCAGAGACTTATCAGGTTCCACGTCTTCCACTAGGTCCCCCATCTATTCTTCCAGCCCTAGCTGCTACACCACCATCTCAGGCAGCTCGAGGTGGAGGTGGGGGAGGACGAGGTCGTCCTAGAGGGGGAGGTGAGGCCAGATACTATGCCCTTCCAGCTCGATCTGAGGCTATTGCTTCAGACTCGGTTATCACAGGTATTATTCCCGTTTGTCATAGGGATGCATCGATATTATTTTATCCAGGTTCCACCTATTCATACGTGTCTTCTTACTTTGCTCCACATTTGGGGATATCTCGGGATTCTTTGAGTTCCCCCGTATATGTTTCTACTCCTGTGGGAGATTCTCTTGTTGTGGACCGCGTATATCGGTCGTGTTTGGTTGTTATCAGTGGTTTTGAGACCAGGGCCGATTTATTATTACTCAGTATGGTAGATTTCGATGTTATCTTGGGCATGTACTGGTTGTCGCCCCGCTATGCTATTCTTGATTGTCACGCCAAAACCGTGACGCTGGCTATGTCAGGACTACCGAGGTTAGAGTGGAGAGGTTCTTTTGAGTATACTCCACATCGAGTCATTTCTTTCCTTAAGGCCCAACGGATGGTTGAAAAGGGGTGTGATGCGTACTTGGCTTATGTGAGAGATGTGAGTGCTGAGACCCCTACAGTTGAGTCAGTTCCAGTTTTGAGGGACTACCCTGACATTTTTCCAGCTGATCTTTCGGGTATGCTGCCCGACAGAGACATTGATTTTGGCATTGATTTGTTGCCGGGCACTCAGCCCATTTCCATTCCTCCCTATCGCATGGCTCCTCCTGAGTTAAAGGAGTTGAAGGAGCAGTTGCAGGAGTTGCTTGACAAAGGTTTCATCAGGCCCAGTGTATCACCTCGGGGTGCTCCAGAGTTATTTGTGAAGAAAAAGGATGGTTCGATGTGTATGTGCATCGACTACCGGCAGCTGGACAAGGTGACAGTGAAGAACAGGTACCCATTGCCCCGCATTGATGATTTATTCGACCAGTTACAGGGTGCTAGGGTGTTCTCCAAGATTGATCTTCGTTCGGGTTATCATCAGTTGAAGATTCGGGAGCCGGATATCCCGAAGAGTGCATTCAGGACCAGATATGGCCACTATGAGTTCCTTGTTATGTCATTTGGGCTGACCAATGCCCCAGTAGCCTTCATGCACCTGATGCACAGCGTATTACAGCCTTATCTTGATACTTTCGTCATCGTGTTCATTGATGACATTTTGGTATATTCTCGGTCCCAGGAGGACCATGAGCAGCACTTGAGGACCGTGCTTCAGACCTTGAGAGAGAAGAAGTTATATGCCAAATTTTCTATGTGTGTTGGCTTGGTTCTGTGGCATTCTTAGGCCATGTGGTATATTCGGATGGGATCAAGGTAGATCCGAAGAAGGTGGAGGCGGTGCAGAGTTGGCCCAGACCGTCTTCAGCTACTGAGATCCGCAGTTTCCTCGGTTTGGCCGGGTATTATCGCCGTTTTGTGGAGGGGTTTTCATCCACTTCAGCACCCATGACCAGACTGACCCAGAAGGGTGCACATTTTATTTGGACTGAGGAGTGTGAGGAGAGCTTTCATAAGCTCAAGACAGCCCTGGCTACATCTCCAGTGTTAGTATTATCTACCGGTTCGGGGTCCTATACAGTCTACTGTGATGCTTCGAGGATTGGACTTGGGGCGGTGTTGATGCAGGACGATAGGGTGATCGCCTACGCGTCCAGACAGTTGAAGGTTCATGAGAAGAACTACCCTGTGCATGATATCGAGTTGGCAGCGATTGTTCACGCCCTGAAGATATGGCGTTATTATTTATACGGGGTTCCTTGTGAGATCTTCACGGATCATCGGAGTTTGCAGCACATTTTCAGGCAGAAAGATCTCAATTTGGGCCAGCGTAGGTGGTTGGAGTTACTCAAGGATTATGACATCACTATATTATACCACCCGGCGAAGGCCAATGTGGTGGTTGACGCCTTGAGTCGCTGGGCGGAGAGTTTGGGTAGTTTGGCATACCTTCGTAAAGCTGAGAGGCCCTTAGCCTTGGATGTTCACTCCTTAGCCAGTCAGTTTGTAAGACTGGATCTTTCTGAGCCTCACCGAGTATTGGCTTGTGTCGTTGCTCGATCTTCTCTTTATGACCGCATTTGGGAGCGCCAGTATGATGATCTTGACCTTCGGACTCTTTGGGATAGAAGGTCCACAGCTCACGGTACTCCATTCATCCCGGTACCGCGAAGATGTACCAGGATTTGAGACAACACTATTGGTGGCGGAGGATGAAAAAGGATATAGTGGAGTTCGTAGCCAGATGCCTCAATTGTCAGCAAGTCAAATGTGAGCATCAGAGACCGGGAGGATTACTTCAGCAGATGAGGCTTCTAGAGTGGAAGTGGGAGCGGATCACCATGGACTTCGTGGTTGGACTTCCTCGGACTTTCAGGAAGCATGATGCTATTTGGGTGATTGTGGACCGGCTGACCAAATCAACCCACTTTATGCCAGTGTTGACTACATATTCTTCTGAGAAGTTGGCCCAGATCTACATTCGGGAGATAGTCCGGTTGCACGGTGTACCGGTATCTATTATATCAGACCGAGGTCCTCAGTTCACCTCGCATTTCTGGAGAGCCTTGCATAGTGAGTTGGGTACTCAGATAGACCTCAGCATGACATTTCACCCTCAGACGGACGGACAGTCCAAGCGCACGATTCAGATTCTTGAGGATATGCTTCGTGCCTGTGTGATGGATTTTAGATAATCATGGGATCAATACTTGCCTCTTGCAGAGTTTGCCTATAATAACAGCTACCAATCTAGTATTCAGATGGCACCGTTTGAGGCTTTATATGGTAGGCGGTGCAGGTCCTCAGTAGGATGGTTTGAGCCGGGCGAGGCCTGATTGTTGGGTACAGATTTGGTCCAGGATGCCCTGTACAAGGTGAAGGTGATTCAGGAGAGACTCGCGCCGCTCAGTCCAGGCAGAAGAGTTATGCGGACCGGAGAGTTCGTGACTTGGCATATATGACTGGTGATCGAGTTTTGCTTCGGGTATCGCCTATGAAAGGCGTCATGAGATTCGGGAAGAAGCGTAAGCTGAGTCCGAGGTTCATTGGCCCTTTTGAGGTGTTGCAGCGGGTTGGGGAGGTTGCTTATGAGTTGGCCTTGCCTCCCAACCTAGCAGGAGTTCATCCGGTATTCCACGTTTCCATGCTCAAGAAGTATCACGGTGACCCGACTCATGTTTTGGATTTCAGCTCAGTCCAATTGGACAAGGACCTAGCATATGTTGAGGAGCCTGTGGCTATATTAGACAGGAAGGTCAGAAAGCTCAGGTCGAAGAATATTTCCTCACTCAAAGTGCAGTGGAGGGGTCATCCGGTCGAGGAGGCAACTTGGGAGACAGAGCAGGACCTGCGGAGTCAGTACCCTCATCTATTCACAACTTCAGGTATGTTTCTATTCTCGTTCGAGGACGAATAATTTTCTTAAGAGGGGGAGAATGTAACGATCCGGTCGGTCGTTTTGAGAGTTAGCACCCCGATCCCCTAATAACTGCTTCTCCCATGTCTTATTATGTTAATGGAACTCGTCAGAGCGTTGAGTGGCGAGATTCGGAGTGATTTTGGACATATAGTCCTTTAAGGTGAGTTTTAACCTTAGGAATTGAGCCGTAGCTAGAGTTGTGTGAAGACGGATCCGGAATGGAATTATGTCGACTCCGTTAGCTCCGTTGGGTGATTTCGGGGTTAGGAGTGTGTTCGGAATATGTTTTCGAGGTCGGATGTGGATTTAGGCTTGAATTAACGAAAGTTAGAATTTCGGCCGATAGGCGAGATTTTGATATCGGACTCGGAATGGAATTCCGAAAGCGACAACAGGTCCGGAATGTCATTCGTGACTTGTGTGTAAAATTTGAGGTCATTCGGAAAAGTTTAGACGTGTTTCGGCGTCGAATGTGAATTCTTGAAAATTCCTAAGTTCTTAGGCTCGAATCTATGCATAATTGATGATTTTGATGTTATGGGATGTGTTTTTAAGGCCCGACCAAGTTCGAATAAGTTATTTGGGTCAGTTGGTAAGTTTGGTTGAGGTCCCGGGGGCCTCGTATGTTTTTCGGATACTCAACGGGTTAGTTTTTGTCTTAAAGGGACATCAGATTTTCTGTTACTGGTTTTCTCTAATGCGTTCGCATGAGTGGGGCCGCGAACGCATAGGCTTGTTGGGCTCCAGGTGATTTTAATGCTTCGCGTTCGGCATTAGGGTGCATTCGCATAGCTGAGTCAGGCGCTTCATCGCGAACGCAGGGTCCTCTTCGCGTTCGCATAGGCTTAGGATGGGGTTCCAGGGGTCAGGGGCCATTACCCTTCGCGTTCGCAGGTCTGGGACCGCGTTCGCAGAGGGTTAGGGAGTTTGGCCTTCGCGTTCGCAGACTGATACGCTCAATTTACACCTTAAAAGAATGTAAGCGATCGTTGTCAAATATAGTAAC
>MDKH01013741.1:0-17601 GCA_005239495.1 Nicotiana undulata | reverse complement strand
CCCGTGATCATCTCGTCCAGCCTGACCAAACCACAAGAAGAGAAATTGCTCAGAATACTTCGTTAGCACAAAAAGGCAATAGGGTGGACCATTGCAGATATCAAAGGAATCAGTCCCTCGTTTTGTATGCACAAAATCTTTATGGAGGAGGGACACCGCCCGAGTGTTGAGCATCAGAGGAGGTTAAATCCCATCATGAAAGAAGTGGTGAAGAAATAAGTCATAAAATTGCTGGATGCAGGTATCATCTTCCCTATTTCTGACAGTAACTGGGTGAGCCCGGTTCAATGTGTGCCCAAAAAGGGAGGGATGACCGTGATTCAGAATGAGAAGAATGAGTTGATTCCTACCCGCACTGTTACGTGATGGAGAGTTTGCATTGACTATCGAAGGCTCAACAAGGTAACCCGCAAGGATCACTTCCCTCTCCCCTTCATTGACCAAATGTTGGACAGATTAGCTGGACATGAGTATTGTTGTTTTCTTGATGGGTACTCGGGATATAATCAAATTGTCATATGCCCAGAGGATCAGTAGAAGATGACGTGTACTTGTCCTTATGGGACCTTCGCCTTCAAGCGAATGACGTTCGGTCTTTGTAATGCACCAGCCACCTTCCAGAGATGCATGATGGGTATTTTCACTTATATGGTGGAAAATTTCATGGAGGTGTTAATGGATGACTTCTCGGTCTTTGGGTCATCTTATGATAATTGTTTGACAAATCTGGGCATGGTGTTGGCCCGTTGTGAAGAAACAAATATGGTCTTAAATTTGGAGAAGTGCCACTTCATGGTGCAGGAAGGCATCGTTTTGGGTCATAGAGTGTCAAGGAGTGGCATCGAAGTTGATAAGGCAAAGGTGGAGGCAGTTGAAAGACTACCTCCACCAATTTCTGTGAAGGGTGTCCAGAGTTTCTTGGGACACGTAGGATTCTACACACGCTTTATTAAAGATTTTTCTAAAATTGCTACTCCTTTGTGAAGGTTGCTGGAAAAAGATGTCAAGTTACAATTTTGATGAAGCCTGCCTGAAGGCATTTGAGGAGCTTAAGAAGAAATTGGTGGCTGCCCCCATAATTGTTGCACCTGATTGGTCCGAACCATTTGAACTCATGTGCGATGAAAGTGAGCATGCAGTGGGGCCATTGCTCAGCCAGAGGAGAGACAAGGTGTTTTACTCCATTTACTATGCGAA
Source organism: Nicotiana undulata (assembly GCA_005239495.1). Lineage (NCBI taxonomy): Eukaryota > Viridiplantae > Streptophyta > Magnoliopsida > Solanales > Solanaceae > Nicotiana > Nicotiana undulata. The sequence goes on along the minus strand of MDKH01013741.1, from coordinate 16,404 downwards.
TAGGACCCTTGATGCTGCACAGCAGAATTACACCAGCACTGAAAAGGAGCTGCTAGCTATGGTGTGGGCCTTTGAAAATTTTCGGGCGTACTTGGTGGGAACAAAAGTCATAGTCCACAGAGATCATGCAGCAATCAGGTATCTATTTACAAAGAAGGAATCCAAATCTAGATTGATGCGATGGGTGTTATTGTTGCAGGAATTTGATGTGGAGATACGAGACCGGAAGGGCACTGAAAACCAAGTAGCAGACCATCTGTCAAGGATGGAAAATTATGACCATGTGAAGGAGGGTGGAGAAATCAAAGAAGTGTTTCCTGATGAGCAACGTTTTGCTATAACCCAAGACCCTCCTTCATGGTATGCTGACTTTGTGAATTATCTGGTGAGTGGGGTACTTCCCCTGGAAATGGAATCTGAGGCAAGGAAGAGGTTCTTACGTGATGTGAAGTCTTACTACTGGGATGAGCCATACTTGTACAAAGAATGTGGTGACCAATTGATGAGGAGATGTATTCCTGACAAAGAGGTGGAACTCGTGTTGTATGATTGTCATGCCTCACCCTATGGAGGCCATCATGGTGGCGATAGAACAGCGGCAAAAGTGCTACAATCTGGATTATTTTGGCCAACTCTGTTCAAGGACGCCCACGCGTTTGTTAAAAAGTGTGACCAGTGCCAGAGAACGGGAACGATCACGAGGAAGCACGAGATGCCCTTGACCAATATCTTGGAGGTAGAGATTTTTGATGTGTGGGGGATAGATTTTATGGGTCCATTACCAACATCCAGAGGTAACAAATACATTCTACTGGCAGTTGACTACGTGTCAAAGTGGGTGGAGGCAATTGCATTGCCAACAAATGATGCCATGGTTGTAGCCACATTTGTGAAGAAGAACATTTTCTCGAGATTTGGGACCCCACGTGCATTGATTAGTGATGAAGGAACACATTTTTGTAATCGGTTGTTGAATAACCTGTTAGCTAAGTATGGAGTCCGTCATCGAGTCGCGACGACATATCACCCTCAAACAAGTGGACAAGCTGAGGTCTCCAACAGAGAAATAAAGCAAATATTGGAGAAAACGGTGAGTGTGAACAGGAAAGATTGGGCTGCAAAGCTAGATGATGCCTTATGGGCATATAGAACAGATTACAAAATGCCAATTGGGGCGTCACTATACAAGTTGGTCTATGGGAAGGCGTGTCACTTGCCCTTGAACTCGAACATAAAGCATATTAGGCCATCAAAAAGCTAAACATGAACCTTGAAGTCGCGGGTGAGAAAAGATTGTTGCAGTTGGATGAATTAGATGAGTTCAGGCTGCACTCGTATGAGAATGCTAAACTTTACAAAGAGAAGACCAAGAGATGGCATGACAAGCACATTAAACCACGACAATTTGAACCAGGCCAACAGGTATTGTTATTCAATTCTAGGCTGAGGTTGTTTCCTGGAAAGCTGAAATCGAGATGGTCTGGACCATTTGAAGTAGTAAGAGTCACTCCTTATGGTGTTCTTGAGCTGCGAGCTATACATGGTGAAAGAACATTTTTTGTGAATGGTCATAGAGTCAAGCACTATTGGGGTGGTGCCATGAATCGTGAGAAGACCAAGGTCGTGCTAGCTGATTAGTGGGGCGAGACTCTGCGTCGTGCCGGGACGTTAAATCAGGCGCTTCATGAGAGGAAACCCATTGATTGTTTTACTCGTCGTGACGCGACGTTAAATCAGGCGCTTCGTGAGAGGCAACCGATGGTAGTAGTATTTTCTTAACATGATATTTTTAGTGTGCAGGACAATTATGGAGAGTGCTGAGCAAAAGCCTGGGGCATAGAACAAATATGGTAAGGTGAAAACGAGGTTAACACTAAATAAATTGCAAAACCAAGCTGAAAGGTCTCGGAAGACCGTCACCGCGGAGCGACTGCGGCGAAATAGCCTTTTTGAACCGCGGTGAACCGCGGCGCGACCGTGGCGAAATAGCCTCTCTGAACCGAGGCAAACCGCGGCGCGACCGCGGCGAAATAGCCTCTCTGAACTGCGGTGAACTGCGGCGCGACCACGGTGAAATAGCCTCTCTGAACCGCGGCAGACCGCGGCACGACCGCGGCAATATAGCCTCTCTGAACCTCACCGCGGCCGCGGTCGACTGCGGGGCGACCGCGGTGAGATCCGTCACGCCCAGGTTTGTTTATATTTTCATTATTTTTTCTTTTCCTTTTTACTTTGTTTTACTTTAAGAAACCCTCCCCTCCTCACCCACTACCCACACGACCCCCCTAACCCAAAACCTAAATCCTTCTTTTTCTCCTCACCCAACTACCCACTTCCTCTTTCTCTCTTCAACTCCCTCAACCCAAAACCCCCATAAATTCCTTCTTCTTCTTCTTCCTCTTCACCCAAAACATTTTTCTTCTCCCCCCCTCTCACCCAACAACAGTCCCTCTCTCACTCTGTCTCTCTCACTCCGCCATTGTTAACTTCTTCAAGTAAGTTTTTCTTTTTCTCTTTTTCTTTTTTGTATGTTTTGCTGTTTAATTAGTTTTTCTTTTTTTAGTAGACCTTGAATATTTTTGGATAATGGTGGTCTCCCACCGAGTTTTGACTTGTTATATGGTGGGTGTGGCCACTTTGGGGTTAATTTGTGAAGTGTGGGGTATGCTTAATACTGGTACTATCAAGTGTGGGGTGGGGTGGTCCATTAACCATGAGTACTGAAGAATGTCCAATTTTACTCTATTTTGGGGGCCTATGTGGGTAGTTTGTATTGCTAATTGGGGGACATTACTGTTTGTGGGGGCCTAAGTGGTTCCGCATGTTGGAAGTTGAGGAGATTGTAGTAACAATGGGGCTTTTATGTATGTGGTGACAATGTGGCCCACCTAATGTTGTATATTGGCCACTTTTGGCGAGTTTGATTTGATTAGTGACCGGCAGGTGGTGATGTCTGAGTAATCACCCGACTGGCACATTGCTAGGACCACCCTAACGGTTGTCCCTCTTTGGTTGCAGGTATCATGGTCCCCCATAAGCGCAAAAACACTGCCAGCACATCAGCACCAACCTGGGACGCAACCCGTTTTGAATCCCAAGAGACAGAAGACCGGTTCAACGCTAAGGCTGCCAAGAATTGTGTCGTGGAAGTGCCAATAGATCGGGCAGCCCTGCAATCTGAAAACCCTGCCATGTATGAGGAGATCTGAAGGCGAGGGTTGGACTTCTTATTTGAGGAGTCGGAGACTGCAAACATAATGATGGTCCGGGAGTTCGATGCGAGCTGCCCGGAACATATGCTCTGATCAGTCAGGGTTAGGGGAAAAGTGGTGGATGTCTCCGTGGAGGCAATTCGTCGGGTCTACAGGATACCGCGGTTCACCGGTGAAGTCGATTACAACCGGGCCTACCAATCTCCGGCGGTCAATTGGAACATGCTGATTAAATCTATCTGTCTGGGTGGGCAGCCTACCTGGGTGAAGGAAAACATAACTCTCAATTCTAATTATTTCACCTGGGAGGCCAAGTGCTGGTTCACCGTGATTTGTAGCCATTTCTTGCCCTCCAACAATACTACTGATGTGAATGGACCGCGGGCTATGATGGTGTGGTGCTTCGTCAATGGGATGGAATTTGATGTCGCCCAGGTGATTGGGGATGAAATGATGATCAGGTTCCCATTACTGACCAAAGGGTTCTACTTTCCCTCCCTGGTCACGAGGTTGTGCAGATTGGCGGATGTGTCGGACCAGCCCGGTGACGGGAAATTGCCGAAGAAGGCTGCCTTCAGAACGCCAAAGATAAATGTAGGCAAGGACGTTGTTGTGCCCATAGAAATTGATGATGATGATGCGGCCCCACCCTCTGCTGCACCACCACGGAGGTCCCATGCTGGGGTAGGACCCTCTTGGTCCAAGTCTAGCGCCGGAATGCCCACCTTGGAGGAGGATGTGGCTCTTTTGCGCACCTCCGTCGATAGCCTTCACATCCAGTTGGATGCGATGTCCACGCGGCAGGATAAATCGGAGAGCAGATTCATGGCGTAGTTCTGTGCCATTGGCAGGGCCTGCAATGTGGACCCAGCCTCCATTACTGACTCCGACTGAGCTCCAGGAAAGTTTCCTTACCCCCTTGTACTTTATTGTCATTTGTCATGAGGGCATGCCATATTCTTATGTGTGGGGTGGGAGACTTGTTTGTTGTTGTTGTATAGTTGTATAGGTTAATTGATTTGTGTATATACTGTGTTAGTTTTGTTTTGTTTCATCGTCTTGGCCCGAAGATGGACACCTTTCGACGGGTCTCTTGAGGGCTTAAGTCGAACTACAAAAAAAAAAAAAAATTTAAGAGACTCTTCCTGATGACGGACTACTTAGACAGTCTTCTTGAGGGAAGTAGTCTAAAGAAATGACCAAAAAGATTTTTTATTTTCTTTTTTAAGTAGTGTATAAATTCCCCCTTGGTTTTTCTTTTGACCACAGTTCTTTTCCAAGGGTTTAGCTTGAACCGAGTTAGGTATATTTCTTTGTAGTAGTTAGTGGACTCTCTTGGGCTTAAAGGGTAAAGGCAAGAATGTACCCTGCAGTGTACACACCTGAAAACAATCAAAACAAACCCAAGGGTGCGACGCTTAGGCTCACTGGTAGACTCTCGTATTATGCCTTAAATTTGCACACTGTGTCTAACTTGAATACGCACTTGCGTGTGTTGATGAACCGATTCGGAATGGATTATGTGCCATGTGTGTGTAAGTGATTACGTTTTATTCTATGTCTGCATATGATACCTAGAACTTGCCCTGTGTGTGTACGAAGCGAAATAGAAGTTTGTTTGGTCTTAGAAAGGACATAGGCACTTCTTTGTGAAGCCTATATATATATATATATCCACCTGTAAATAATGTACCATAGTTAACCCCGTTGAGCTTAAAGCCTGTTTCTTTGATAACCATGTAACGACCCATATCCATGTGTTTGAATAGCTCGATTGTTTGAACCCTGTACCCCCTATGAGCACTTGAATTGTTAGAAAATATATAAAAGTCTAAGTGTGGGGTGGTGGTGTGGTCGGGGAGGGAAATCATGGAAATAGAATGAAAGGTGCAATAATATAAAAGAAGTGAAGCCACTTAAAGAAAAAAAAAAGAAGAAAAAGGACAGTGAACACACTTAGTCCTTGATATTGAGTGGCACGAAAAAGGTAGTTGCACCTGAGAAAAGTGGGGTGATTATGAAACAAAATGTGGAAAACAAGTGGCTGAGTAAGAAAATTTGGCTTAAAGTGGAAGTAAATGTATTAAAAGTGCTTAGGGGGGTTAGTCACTATACTCAAATGTATCCTACCCGTCCCTTAGCCTACATTACAACCAAATAAAGACCTATTGATCTTAGACTGAATGAACTCGATTAGTAGAGTATTACACTACAGGCAAGCTTATGGAGTATCTGTGTGACATGTGAATGTTCTTTGTTGAGAGTGAGTGAATTCTTTCCATCTAAGGTTCCTGATATTTCTAAATTTATCATTGTGGAACTTCTCTCAATTGTGTGATGTGAGGGCATGTAATTTAGGAAGAAAAGGTAAGTTTTCACCTCTGTAAAGAATACCTTGAGAAAGCAAAAGTGTGGCATGGCATGTAGAGTCTTCTTTTGAGGTGTGGTTGTTGCACAACTTGGGGTGTTCCTCTAAAATGCTAAGTGTGGCACAAAAAGGGGTAATGCTTAAGAGGATTAGGCCCTAGAGTATGGTTTAGCTGCTCGAGGACGAGCAAAGGTTTAAGTGTGGGGTGTTGATGATATGTGAATTTAACTATAATTCTGCCCCTAATTAACCACACTTTGTGTTGTTTTAATGTAAATATTGATAACAAAATGCTCTGATTAGTGTCTTTTGTGCTTTGCAGGTTACATGTCACGAGGAGAGGACATTGGAGCAAATTGGAGTCAACTATGGAGATTTGAGGCCAATCACAGTGATATTCATGAATTGCACTGAACGTTAAGCGAGAAGATAACTGAAGGCAGGCCACCGCGACCGCGGTGGAAGGATCTGAAGCCAGAAAAATTAGCCGACCGCGGTCCTGCCGCGACCGCGGTGAATCGTTGGAACTTCAGAGACTAAAAGTGCAAACACGGGATTTTATTGCCCCAAACCCTATATAAGTGTTAGAATTCTGCCCAAGAAAGGGGGAGATTAGTTTTTGAGCAGCAAATTAGAGAATACTTCATTGTGAGAAGAGATTGGAATAATTAGGGCTTCAAATCTTCTTCTTTCATCTATTATTTTGAGTAGTATGATTTCTATTGGGGTTTTGTCATATTTGAGCATGAGTGGCTAAACACCCATTGTTCTGGGTTATGATTAGCCATGAATATTGTGTTTCGACATTAATTTGACCTTGATTATAACTCGCTCAATATATTGTTGTTTCTTCAATTTTGTGTTTAATTGCTTAATTATTTGGCCAGCAGTTAGGTTCTATATACTATCTATGCTATGCTTGGGAAAGCCGTGTATAGATTAGAAAAGAGTTGAAGAGAGCGCGATCTTAACCCTCAAGGGGAGCGGATTTGTGGCTAAGGATACGAATATACCTAGTCACCATGCTTAATTAGATATCGTAACCTTAATGCATTCTTATAGATTAATTTTATAGGAATATAGGCGTTAATCTATTGAGAATAGGCGAGTAGTGCTTCGGGAGAAGGCTATGAGAACAACTATCGATTAATTAGCAACCATGAGTGAATTATATGAAAGGGAGAATTAATTAGAATACAATACGAATGGTGAAACAATCACAACCCTAGAATATTTGTCTCTACTGAATACACATCAACATTTTCGTTACTTGATAATTAGTTAATTCCTAGAATTGTAGTCTAGCATAATTACACTATTGGATCTTATTTTGGCTTGGTTGAATAACAATTATAGTGAAGTGGTGAGTAGTTTATACAAGTCTCTGTGGGTTCGACAATCCGATTTATCATTATATTACTTGTACTACCACATATACTTGCGTGTGCGTTTGGGAGAAATAGATATCAAGGCGGATTTTCACTATCTCTAGTTTGAACCCTTTAATTAGGCTACTCAAACCCTCAATTACCCCAATTCCTTGTTAGCCAAGTTATCCTAGACTAGGTCCCTCTTTCTCAAGTAGAGACTAAGCCAAAAATGCATGAATCAACATTTGCAATCATTAATTCTAAAATTGAAGAATAAACTAAGCCAAATAATCAGCACCCAATCATACACAAGCATTAAATTAAATACCCATAAGGTTTACATACTAGATCACAACCCAAGTAAGAATCTAGCTACTCATAGTGAGAGTAGAAGAAAATAAAGAAGAAATACTAATTAAACCCATAATACAAGATTTAAATGATAAAATATGATGTTTAAATACTAAAATAGTAAAAAACTTTTTAAAACGGAAAAACGTAACAGCTACAGCAACTCAAACTTTGAAACTTGACCTAAAAATGGAAAACTTGTCTATTTATAGTGGACCAAAACTCACTGACAAAAATGCTAAACTTCGGGAGGTTCGGAGGCCGCACAATTGCATGTGCGGTCCATAGATTTCTTTAGTTGCAAGATCTTGGATTCTGCAGCCGCACAATTCTAGATTGTGGCTGCACAATTTTTGTGTGGTTCGCACTTCAGCAAGGCTTCTGGAGTTTTCCTTTTGCACACTCTCTAAACTTTGAATCATTTATCAGTACCGACCCTTTTCTGCGGCCGCACATTAGCCAAATTCCTGTTGGGCGCTTTCACTTGATCTGCGGCTGTAGATGGAATTATGCGGTCCGCACTATCTTCTGTGGCCGCAGAAATTCTTCTACGGGCCGCATTTTTTAGTTTTGCGCCCTTTCTTACCTTGTGATTCCGAACACTCCTTTTTGAGTCGGAATACATCATGGGAGACCAAACTTCCAACATTACTGCAATTTGCACACTTTCATTAGTTTCGGGAGCATAAGTCAATAGTTTTGGACTAAAACGAAAGAAAAAAAGTACTAATAAGTAGTCAAAATCTCCACTAATCATCGACTAATCAGTTTTAACATGGGAGGTTGTAAAAAAGTTATGAAATAATTTCTTGTGTGGGTCATTCGAGAAACCTGGTCATCTATCCAATTTCATTGTCATCTTTGAAGAATACAATATTGTTCTTTCTTCTTCTGTTGGTCGCCTTAATATGGAAAACTTTTATATTTGCATCACCATCGTTTATCCAAGTTACCTTGGACCTTAGTTTCAAATATTCTTCCTCCTATTTTAGAATATTGTTATACTCCTCAATAAGTGTTTGTTCAAGATTACTAAGGTAGTTACTGATGGCATAATTTGGGAAATTTTGGATTCCATTGAGTCTAGCTAATTTTTTTCTCTTATTACAAAAATAATTCAAAAGTTATTCTTCTTTCATTCTAAAATATTATATTTGAAGAAGTTTGTGCCACTTAATAAATCCCTATTTTCCCAGCTATTTGTGACAAGATTAGCAAAGTCAGGAAGAGAGAACCAACATGTTTCTATTTTAAAGGGTCTATCTTGATTGATTTAAGATTTTTTGTTAAGGTTGAATAGAACCTACGGTGGTTAGACCAAGTGTATTTACAACCCTTGAACCCTATATCAACTAGGTTACAATAATTTAAGCAATTAATTAGGAATTAGTCCATCTTTGATTAGTATGTCTACCACCAAACTTATCCCTGAAATTAATAATTTTGATAAAATCACCTCCAATCATCCAAGGACCTTTATAATAGTTAGTAATGTTTTTTAGGTTTTCCCATAAAATATTCCTATCTAGTATGTCATTATTACATATATAGAACTAAAATCCAAGTAAGATTTGTGGGCTTTACCTCGATCATTACTTGAATTTCATGCCTCCTTCTAGTGAAGTTGTTGACGGTTACCATGTCATGGTTTCACAAAATAACTAAGCCGCCATCTTGGCTAACAACAGGGACTTCAATCATCTCGATGAATTCGAAAGACTCAGGAATAGGTGTGTGGTTTGCCATTTTGGTCTCCAAAAGAGCAACTAGACACGACTTATGGGTGTCCATGAGCTCTCTAAAATTCTTCCTAAAGTTGTCATTATTAGCACCTCTTACATTCTAGATTATAAAATTATTAGTTCATTATTGGATTTTTGTTTAGGTTGCTGTTAAGGTTTCTCCTTATAGATGGTACCAATATCACCACATTCTTCCCCACTCTAGGGTTCTGTGGAGGTCTTATGTCCAGTGAGCACTTGAAGAGTGTCATTAGACAGTTGAAGATAGATTTCACGTCTATCCTCTCCTTGAATATTAGTATTTTTATGTCGCTTAGGATTGAAAAGTCCACTGATGACTCCCCAGGTGTGGCATGATATCCTCATCCCCCTCTTCCTCCTGCATTCCTTCCTAGTTTTGCATGTTTGGTGGCTGAGCCTGATTTTTCATTTGGAGCTGGTTGTGGTGCCATTGGTTGGTTCTCCCTGTGTTGTGTAGTCCATTGGGTGAATATTTGGTTCATTAGTGTTAGTTTCTCCGGTGCAAAGAATGGGAGGTTTAGTGGTGCATTCTGCGGAATCTGTTGATTGGAGCTGCTTAGTATATTCCACATGTGTTGCATGGTGTGAACTAGGTTTTGGTTCATTGAAGGTGCAAGGGGTTGGGGGATGTTATTCATCCATATTTAGTTTATATAGTTGTTCATTGCCAGGTTCATTTTCTCTGAGATTAGTTGTGCAAGATAGTGTGTATTTTGGATTATCATAATGGATTCTTGGCCATTGATCTCTAGATTGAATGAGATTGCATAGCCCAAGAGACCTAGCTCCACCCACGATTGAAGTTGGTGGTTCGGGTGGATTTGGTGGTTGGGCATATATCACTAGGTTTGATGGAAAGTGTCACGACCCCAAATCCCAACAGGTCGTGATGGCGCCTATCGTGGAACTAGGCTAGCCAACCATCACATAATTACACATTTCTTTTAATAAAGTCCTCAAATCTCATTAATAACCAGCATAGTAAGTATAAAATTTCTCTAAGTCTTTAACCAGCGTAATAAAATCTAACTGTCTAAAATCGCTCCCCAGAACTGGAGTCAACTGATCACGAGCATCCAAGAATAATACTAACACTACTAATGTCATAAAACAAAACACTAAATACTACTGAAGGAAGGGAAATGGAGAAGCTATGGAAGCTGGACAGCTACCTCGAAATCCCAAATGTTGCCGATGAACGAGCTCAGATGGCTACCGCTCAGAACCAGTACCTGGATCTACACACAGAGGTGCAAAGAGTAATGATGAGTACGCCAACTCAGTGGTAATGAAAATAAATCAAGTTTGAAGATAAGAAACACACAATACAAAGCACCAATCCACAAATAGTAAAATATTGAGTCTCAATAAAGTATACATTTAATACATAAGTTTGAAAACCAATTCCTGTTAAATCCTTTGAACATGTATATTTCCAAATGTTTCTCAGTAAAATTCACAAAATATCAGTGTAAAAGGATGAAGTGAATCATATTCAGAACTCGGCAAAATATCATCATAAAACGCCCTTCGGTCCAAATCATCACTCATAAATAGTCACTCAGCACCTCACCATCACTCACTAACAGTCACTCATACCTCCCAATCACTCGGAACTCGCACTCAGTAGGTACCTGTGCTCACTGAGGGTGTGTATAGACTCCGGAGGGGCTCTTACAGCCCAAGCGCTATAAATAAGCCAAATCATGGCATTAATCACTCTCAGGCACTCGGCCTCTCTCATATCATAAATATCCTCACAATATTGGCTCTCGGCCTCACTCAATCAGACACTCTCAGCATGCCACTCGCGCCATAAATAAACGGCGTTCTCGACCCAAAACAGTATTTCATTTCAAGAAATAATATCCATAAACTCTGAGTGTCAAAACAAATTTAGCAAGAAAGAAGGAGTGCAAAATCATAATTTATAGGTGAGGGATATCAGTAAAGTAGCCCCCAAGGGGTTAGAACATATTAGCATTAGGCCCCAAACATGGCTTACAACCCAAATATATTAAAACATAGTAATACTATAAAACATATGCTTTAAAAGCAGTTTCGCAACTCAATAGTTGCCTAAAAAGGAACATATTTCCAAATTTCCAATTCGTGCACGCCCCACACTCGTCATCCAGTGTGTGCGTCACTCCAAATCCATGAAAGGATGTACAGTCCGGGGTTACATACCCTCAGGATAAGATTTAAAGACATTACTTACCTCAAACTAGCCTGAAAAGCTATTCTGCGACACGCTTGCCTATCGAATCAACTTCCGAGTGCTCCAAATCTCAATGAAGAACAAGCATTTTCCCTCTTCAAAATCGTTGCAAAAGCTTTATTCCAGTTCAAAAATGGTGGAAAAGTGGGCAAAGGTCGCGAATGAGTTTAATTTATACTGCCTAGATTTTTACTCATAGCGAACGCATAAGTATGACCGCGTTCGCATAGAGTATTTCCAATTGGCCCAAATTTTACTCTTCGCGGACGCGCCAGAAGCCACGCGAACGCACTACCCAACCTACTCAGACTTTCGCGAACGCACCCCAGGCCCCGCGAACGCATAGACCAATGGGCATGGGTCTTCAGCTGCCAATTGCACTACGCGAACGCACTCCTTAGCCCGCGTTCGCGATGACCACTCAACTCAACCCTCCGCGTTCGCACCTCTAGGTTCGCGAACGCACAGAAGGAAAATACCCTCATCACCTAGTACCCCTATGCGAACGCGAGACAACCTATGTGAACGCATAGGGTAAATCCCTGTTGCACTAACACCAGAAAACTAGCAATATTTCCAAATCTAAAAGTGCCCGCTTGAGCATTCGAAATGCACCCGAGGCCCCCATGACCTCAACCAAACCTACCAACATATCCCATAACATCATTCAAACATAGTTGCACTCTCGGAACACCCAAAATAACATCAAAACACCAAAATCACATCAAATTCAAGCCTATGAACTTTGAAATTCCTAAATTCCACCAACGATGCCGAAACTATCTAAAACACATCCGATTGACCTGAAATTTTGCACACATATCCAAAATGATATTATGAACCTGTTCAAACTTCCGGAATTCTATTCCGACCCTGATAGCCTATTTTTAACTGCCAACCGGAAATCACCAAAAACTAACTTTCTCCAATTCAAGCTTAAATCTACACCGGACATCACAAAAATATTCTGAACACACTCCTAAGTCCCAAATCACCTAACGAAGCTATCCGAACCATAAAATCCATGTTCCGAGGTCTTTTACCAATAAGTCAACTCTCACTTGACTTTTCCAACTATAAAGTTATTTTTAGAGACTAAGTGTCTCAATTCTCACTACAACCATTCCGAACCCGATCCATTTGAATCTAACACATCATAAATAGTATAGCCGACCTATGAAAAGGCAATAACGGTAAATATAATGCAGATTCTACGTAACGACCGACCAGATCGTTACAGAAAGTGAGGTGGTAGAGGTGGAATGTTGTTCGTGTTTTGTTGAGAGGGAAGCTGCAGAGTTGGATGAGCCTATATCTTTGCCTTAATGTTAGTGACACTCTGGAATTTTGGTGGTTTTCCTTCTTTATATTAGAGTTATTGTCTATGAGATTAGGAGAAGTGGTAATGATGGGCTTTATTTGCATGGGATTTGAGAGGGTTGGCGTAAGGTTTTTATCCATATCATGCATGGATTTCACCTCCGACACATGTCTTCTATTGTCTTCCATGTGTTCGATTATTGGTTGGTTGGGGGAAGAGTATTTTGTATGTTGATTGTTATTGGTTAAGTCCGTGGTAATATTATTATCATTGTTGATAGGGTGACTGAGATAATCTTGGTGTGTCTAGTTGGTAGTTAAAAAATTATTTATGATTTTTTTTGTTAAGCATAGGATTAATACTATTAGAGTAGCATGGATTTGTTGCCACATTATTGACATTTGTAATGCTAGCGCTTATTGGTTCATGCATGAGTTTAGTGGTTTTTCTATTTTTATTTTTTTTTCTTTGATCAAAATCAAGTGCTCTTCTTGGACCATGGCAATACTGCTCCTCTGATCATGTAGTGGTTTATCAAAAGTAATTTGGTATTGTTTTGACTGTTAACATGCGTTGAGGGTGGAATTCTTTTTTGAGTCATTGGATTCTTCGAGGTGTTGTTTGTTAACATATTTCAAGTGTTGAATATTAAGATACTTACCACTCGAAGCACCATAAATGCATACATTAATACCTGGCACCCTTGATGAGCTTGAAATATTATTGGAGTGCATGGACATTCTAACCTTGCTTTTTTTGGGAAGAAAACCGTCTGCCACTCTTGAGCTTCTTCTTGCACGGGTTGAGATATTGTTAATAGATGTTGCTCTCCCCTTTGCTTAATTGGTTGATCAGAGTAGGGATAATTATGACACGTATGCCCTATCCTTCTGCAAGCTTTGCAGAGTATATTTTCCCATTCGTATAGAATATCTTGCTTGTAATGTCTACGTGAGTTTGTATTGGCTGCTCCAATGACAATTCTACGCACAGTCTTGCGTATCTTCCCCCTAGTGTGGCTGACATACATGTGTCTACGTTAAGCAATTTTCCAACACTGTTTTCAATTTTTGTGAGGGTAATTCCATCGTAAAATTTTATAAGATATTGGGGTAGCCTTACCCATACTGCAGTGTAACTTTGTTGTGCTTTCTTAGCTACGAAATTTGGCAATCATTTTTCTATTGATAAGAAAAATCCATTTATAAACCAAGGTCCATTTTTTAGCACCTTGATCATGTTTTCTTCTTTTGCAAACTTGACAGTATAGTAGTCTTCTCCAAGATCTATTAATGAAATTTTTAATTAGTCTTTCACAAGTCTTGTATTTTTTGTTTAAAATAGTGGTGCATTAGGCGTTTCCCTGTAAGCAATATAATGACCGAATATCTCCATGGGTTGTAGATGCGTTGCTTATCGTCATCCATTAAAATTATTTGTCTCACCTTTTGTGTCAGTTCCCCTACCTTAGTTGTGTATGGCTTCGATGATTTTTGAATCTCCATTGGAATTGTTGAAGTCCTATCCGTGGAGTATGTATTGGTAGTAAAGACTTCATCATCCAGTAGTTTATCCTTGTTGGATAGTGTCGGTGAGACTGAGTTTGTGTTTATGTCAGGAGGTTTTGGTGGGATTCGAGTTTGGTTACGTGATCGATTATCTAGAGAGAATTCACTCATTCTCTCTCTAACTCGATGCTACCAATTAGTTTATGATTTCCTCACTAACTCCAGATTCACATTTTATATTCAACCTTGAATACATGATATGTCTTGTTATATTTAGATATACCGTTTATCATAGTTTATTTATATGAATTTTTACCGCATGTCATCACTTCAGTATAGTGAATTAATTTGGTTTATTATTAATTTGTTTCCGGTTATCGTGTAATTTAACTTGTTGGTTAAAATTGATTATCCTAGTTTTGTGTCAAAATATATGAGTTTTGCGTAGGACTAGTTTTCTGTACCGCTAGCAGCCTAGGAGTGCTGCTTAGGGTTGGGTCTAAGGCAGCCATAACGTAATTTATTTTTCTTTTGAAATGCAATTAGAACCGATTAGTTGAGTTATATGTTCAATCCACACACAAGAAAAACATAAAAAAAAATAAAAAGTTTCTCAGATACTTATAAGTTCACGATATATGGACCTGTTTGTTCTTTCTAGAGTTATTAACATAATGAAACACTCAAGCTTTATAAAGCTAGCTGGCCTTCCTCTTTTGGATTATGAAAACCCCACTTCTAATTAACATTAGAAAGGGCTCTGGATACTTGTCCTCAATAGAGACAGCAGGATGTAATTATTTAATGAAAATGTAAAGTACACCTTACCTTTACTTTAGTAAAAAAAGAGACATATTACTAAGAAAATAATGTGGAATAAGCGTGATCCATGCATTGCCAAGCTTCATGGTCTTGATAATGAGCCTCGGAATTTTCCAGATTAAGATCTAGAGGGATCAAAATGTTATGTTTTAGCTCTGCTTCTTTACGTGAAAAGTTTTCCTGACATTTTAGCTGATTTGGTATCTTTACTTTTTCGGTCAAATTTAATTAGTTTTCATATTTGTATTAATTTTTGATTAATAGGTAATAGGTCATAATTTTATTAACAAATACTAATTTAATTACTTCTAAGAAAACCATTATTTGAATATTTTAAAATGACCAAAATTGTTTAATCTTAAGTTTGATCACTTGAAAGAGAAAAATAACTCAAAACTCAATTTTTGAACTTTTTAATCACCTCTAAATTTTGCTGTGGCCTATGTGAGCTAGGATTCCAGTGCCCTGGCATTGCCAATTAATAGCCTAGTTGGCGAAGGTTCTTTTGTGTTTTTTTTTTTTAAAAGCGTACTTCCTCCGTTTCAGTTTATGTAATATTTTTTTTTTGGTTCGTTCCAAAAAAAATGATCAATTTTTAAATTTGGAAACAATTTAACTTAAACTTACAATTCTACCCATAATGAGAAGCTTTTAGAACCACGCAAATACTCTGGCCCCCTTTTTGACTTGTTTAGGACCAATTTCAAAAGTCTTCATTTTCTCTTAAACCTCGTGCCCAGTCAAACAGGTTCACATAAATTGGAACGGAGGGAGTATTTTTTTTCTCTAAAATTAAGGTGTTTGGCCAAGATTTTGAAAGAGAAAAAAAAGTGTTTTTAAGGAGAAGTATAAGCGGTTTTGGAGAAGCAGAAAAAATTACTTCTCTCCAAAAGAACTTTTGAGAAAAATACACTTAGAAGTAGTGTTTTAAAGCTTGGCCAAATACTAATTGCTGCTCAGAAGTATTTTTCAAGTTAATTAGTCAAACACAAACTGCTTCTCCCCAAAAGTACTCTTGAGAAATATAAATTTAAAAAAAAAATACTTCTCAAATAAGATAATTTTTGTAGCTTGGCCAAACGGGCTATTAGTATTCGCCCACTGTTTTTGTTTCTCGAAATAAAAGTTTTACGGAACTTTCCCAAAGCACTTGCGAGCTGTGATTCTTAATTAGCTTTAAAGATCCGTGTCACGATCCGAAATCCCACCTTTCAGACCGTGACTGCGTCTAACGTTGAACCCGCTAGACAAGCCAACGTACACAACACTTTGACATTTATAAAAAAAACGTAACAGTAATAAAGCCAATTAAACTTCCAACCTCTACTGGAATATCTCAGTTCCCTTAACTTTCAGCCTTTACCGAACATTTTCAAATCACTTCAAAAGTTTTTACAGCAGAAAGTAATAATATTCCGAAAACGAATAATGAAATGATAAAGGTAACAACATCGCAAATATCCCAAAA
>ML299431.1:0-10916 GCA_005239495.1 Nicotiana undulata | reverse complement strand
ATTTGAACAAATGATATTTGAAAGGGCAGTATTTGGGAAAGTATATTTTGACAAATGATATTTAGAAAAGCAGTATTTGGGAAAGTATATATATGAACACCACGTATTTTGAAAGAACTACGCTTTAAAGATTCCTCTTTAAAAAGATATAAATATACATTCAGAGAAATTATGTTTCAAAGAAGTTTTCCTTATTTCCGAAATAATTATATTTTCAAAACCTTCAAATCTAAACTCAGGATTTAAATGTTTTTACTCGACGTTTTTACCAGCTCTATTGAGCTTATTGGTTTAAGCATGATATGAAGAAATTGATATAGTGATAGGTTGTTAATGCTTATTGGGTTGTGACTTCGACTTTGGGTTGACATTTCTTATGTTCTCTTTGCGTATTTCTACTTTGTTCCCGTAGATCGTATTTGCTGAATTTTCTTCCGTATTATTCTATCTTACTGTTTATTTCAGCGAAAATCTTTAGATAGACATTACGTTTCGGTCATTATCTTCATACTTATGCCTTTTTCTTATTAGACCAGTGGGGTCTTGACTAGTCCTCGTCACTACTT
This sequence comes from Nicotiana undulata, assembly GCA_005239495.1. Lineage (NCBI taxonomy): Eukaryota > Viridiplantae > Streptophyta > Magnoliopsida > Solanales > Solanaceae > Nicotiana > Nicotiana undulata. The sequence goes on along the minus strand of ML299431.1, from coordinate 10,350 downwards.
CACCGAGGTTAGTCTTGATACTTACTGGGCACCGCTGTGGTGTGCTCATACTACTCTTCTGTGTATTTTTGTTTGCACAGATCCAGGTATTGACCGTTAGTAGCTACATGGATCATCATTGATGAGGAGACTCAAGGTAAACCTGCTGTTGCGTTCGTAGGTTTCGGAGTCACCTTCCAGTCATTCTCCAACTGTACTTATTCATTTCTAGACAGTTGTATTTAGATTTTGTAGAAAGAATTCGTAGAGCTTATGACTTGTATTTTACCGGGTTTTGGGAAGAAATAATTTCCGTCAAGATTCTATATCGAGACTATTGGATATTCTTTATTGTTATTGCTGTTTTATGAAATGATTAGGCTTACCTAGTCCTTATGACTAGGTGCCATCACGATACCCAATGGAGGAAAATTGGGTCATGACAAGAGTCTTGCCATTTTTAACTTTAAAAAAAATGATTAATGTGCTAAGTGTATATTAGTGGTCGTTTGAAAATTATAGATGTTTTTTGGTTTTATGTAGTGTTGTTACCTTAGTAGTTAGCAGGTAACAAGTCTATCATTAGAACTTATCTTTAATATGTAGTAAGCTTTAAGAAGTATTTTCTTTTCCATGATTTAGTTCCCCGTAGTCCAAACCTAATAATTAACCTAACTTAGGAAAATAATTAAGCTAAGAGTTAGCTAATTTGCAACTTCACTAATGGTTAATTAGTTGATCACTCAATTTGGTTGATTAAGTCTAATGACTCAAATTAAGTTAATCACAATTAAGTCTAAATCTAAAATAATTCACCTAAAATCTCTAGTTAATGCTGAATCAATTTCAAGTTCTTTAACCTAGTAATTAACCCAAGTTAATAAATATCCTTGATTAACCTTTTAACCTTGATTAAACTTAAGGAGAAATTCTAAGGACATTAAGGGGTAGTTTAGAAATTACAACTGAAGAATCTTGGGTGTAACAACCCAAGAAACTTCTAGAATAAGGAGATATCAGAAAAATCAGATTTTAGAGGGGTAAAACAGTAATTTCACAAGGAGATAAGGGCTGGAATGTTCTTGAAGGGTACAGTTATCCAAAAGGATAGGGTTGACAGCTTTATCTATACTATTTTTCAGCCATTTAGGATAGGGAATATGCTAAATAAGATGCTATCCTAAAATCCCTATATATACACTACCTCACTCTCTGAAAAAAGGAGGATACACACAAAATTAGAGGAGTTCTTATTCACAGATTTTTAGAGAGAGCTCTAGACACAAATTTTAGAGATTTTTTACAAACATTTTAGAGATCTTCACATACTTTTATCTCTGAAAAATAGATTTTTCTACACACTCATAAGATCTGAAGTCCCTCCTTTATTACCTTGAAAAAATAGAAACAAATACTGCAAAAGATGAATGCAAAAACAGTTTGAGTTTAGTCCTTCTTGTAGCTGTAGTTTTTTGTTCTAAAAGGTCTAGTTTTACTGCTGATTTTGGGTATTCGAGTATTTATTCTCTGGGCTTTCTTTTCTTACTGTGGTTGGCTGTGGATTTATTTGTTGCTGAGCTTCAACCCCTGATTCCTGGATCTTTATTTGGTCCATATCTCTTCATGCTATTTCCTTTTCATTTTTGACGTATGTAACACTTTATTATGAATGAGATTTTTAGATCTGAAATCTGTTCTGTGTTGTTGTGTTAAATCTATTACTTTTTTTGTTTGAGTTTCTCTTTTTAAATTCGCATGCAAAAATTTGATGTTAGGATGTGTGGATGTTTGCTGAAATTTGATTAAGTACTTTCGAATGTAAGTTATATGAAAAGGACTAAATGTAAGTTTCTAATTGGTTGGCATTATTGGATTCGAATCTGACCTTGTTTATGGTCAGGTTCACTCTATGAAAGGTGCATAAATTTGGTTTTCTTTTGGTTGTTTAGCATAAGAGAGGCGGGATGTTCCGGTCAAAATAAAGGTCTCAAGGAGTAGTAGTTTAGGGATATATCTATTCGTTTTAATCTTTTTTCTTTACTGCCTTCGTGCAGTTTTTCCTCAAAAATCTGTATGTTAGTCGAACAACATGTGTTCATTCATTTCAGAATCATTGTAAATATGGACTGGACTCTATTTAAATTTCATTCAGTGGCGTTTTTCTTTCTCTTTGTAAAAAATCTGGAATTTTCGCCTTTCTCCAAATTATGCAAGAAGTCATGGTGATCTTGGCCAGACCTGTGAAGGTCATTCAAATTAGGCCAGATTCACGAATATAACCCAATTAGGCCCAATATGGTCTAGATTTCAGGTTATGGGGCCTGAAGTGTTAGACCAGTAATTACACCAAGTAACTTATGATCAGTCCATTTATATCATCATAATGAGTTTCAAACCGAACAACAAAGGATAGAGTTTAAATCTGAAATTTTCTAGACTGTTTTTGTTCAGAAAGAAAAATAGCAAAGATTCCATTTTACATACTCTAATATTTTCTGATTTAAGGCTCTCTAAAACCGATCCAGTGACTTTAACTACAAAAATATTGTTATGTTGGTTTTCAAACAATTGCTAGCAGCAAAGGTTAAGGAAAGCTTTTCCTTTTTTTAGATTCTTAAACCATGTACAAATACCTTTGATTATTAAATGGGTCAAATGGTAGTGGAACTATATTTGTCTTTATATGGTATCATATCCGCAATTCAAGCTTACCTTATTTATTGTTATCGAAATGTGTTAGCATGTCTCTCTCTTAAACATTTTTTTTATCGCTTTATTTTAATTCGAACCATGTATCTCTTTTATCTCAAATAGCCTAAATTAGGATTTGGCCAAAAGGAGTAAATAACAAATTGGGCTAAACATGGCCATAGCCCAAACATTTATCCTTTAGGATAGTAAACTTAATCCTAGATGACCTTGTACATATCCTATAGGCTAAGAATACCTTTTTTAGATTAAAATTATAAAACTTAGAGAATAATCAAATATTGCTTCAAATAAGCATTTTTAACCGTCACGACCATAGTCATGACCATATATAACCTACACTCGGGTGTGGCAACTCGTGCCCCCGACTCTAGCTCCAAACAATAATAAAATCACATGTTGTAATCGCGGGTGCATTTCATGTGGCGCGGTTACGACGTGTCCCAAAGCAACAAGTGCACGTCATCGTGACTTGTTTCAAAATAAATCTATAAATATTAAAAGCGGTTAAATTAAAAAGGCTAAATGCACAATAGGCTAAACATGTAAATAACCAAATAATTAGGCCAAATATTAACAGTTAAGCGACTGTGCTAGAACCATGGAACTCGGGAATGACAAACACCTTCTCCCGGGTTAATAGAATTCCTTACTCGGATTTTGGTTGGCAGACAACCTAAAACAGAGTCAAAATTCCTCGGTCCGGGATTTTTAATAAATTAACGGTGTCCCGGAACATCGTCAAAAATTCGGGTGGCGACTCTGAAAACTAATAAAATCCCAAATCCGAATAATGTCACTTAAAGTGGAAAAATACCCTTACCCGCGGGGAGGAAAAAGGAGATGTGACAGTGACTTTTCATGAAAAGTACATTTATATGTGTTTTATAAGCATATGACCATTCATGAATAAATGTATTATTATGTTGGTCTATAATGAGTGAACCAACAGATGAACATGACCAAATCCATTGCAAGTTGGATTTGTTTCATGAATGAAGGCGCTATAATTTGCATATGATATAGAAGTATGAATAAATAACATACGAATGCTTGAAAATGACGGAGCGATTGCGAAATGTGTTAGATATTAAAAAATTGCGGACACAACTATGCCAATCATTCCAGCTGTTGTTATAATATACTGTTGCTACATTAAGTGTAGTCAATAATCTGATATGCAATAGAAAGTCGAGACGTATTAGTCTATGACATAAGGAAGTTCGGATTGAACTGTCATGACAATCAAACAAGTGTTGAGATATTTGACATATACACAAAAATCATGCTTTCACCACAATAAGTATCCCGTAGTAACGGAGGAATACAGTGATGCAAATAAGATCACCGGTTCGACTTTTCACAAACGGTGGAGGAGCAATGTCTTGGAAATTATCCAAATAAACGGGTTTTGCCTGCTCTATAATCGAGACTGATTATTATAGTGTGATGACCCAAAAGGTCATCCTGTGTAAATTTAATTATAACTGTATTTCGAGGCCTTGAAAACCTCCGTCTATCTCACCTCGATGTGCGTGCGCAGCCCGGGCGCGTATCCGGGAAGCCTTTATGTGAAAAATTGAATAACAGTTGAATTTATGATAATTAATTGAATAAAGTTGACTTTGGTCAACATTTTTGGTAAACGGACCCGGACCCGTGATTTGACGGTCCTGGAGGGTCCGTAGGAAAATATGGGACTTGGGCTTATGCCCGGAATCGAATTCCTAGGTCCCAAGTCCGAGAAATGAATTTTTAAAGAAAAATTGTTTTCTGAAAATAATAAAGACTTTTGAAAATGAACTTTGATGTGAAACTTGCGTTACTGGGCTTGTATTATGGTTTCGGAGCCCGGAACAGGTTTAATATGGTTATTATGAGTTGTCTGTAAAATTTGGTAAGAAACAGACTTGGTTTGACGTGTTTTGGATAAAAAATGAGAATTTTAGAAGTTTATGAAGTTTGAGAAAATTCTATAGATTTTGGAGGTTAATTCATTGTTTTTGATGTTATTTTGGTGGTCTAATACTCGAATAAATCCGTAGGATGTTTATGAGGGTGTGTGTGTATTTGGTTTTGAGCCCCGAGGGCTCGAGTGGGTTTCTGGTAGGTGTCGGGGTGCAAAAGAGTTATAAAATCTGGTGTTTTTAAGCTGTATCTGGTGTTTTTAAGCTGTATCTGGTGTCTGAGGTTTAATGCTATGCGATCGCATAAGAGCCTCCGCGATCGCATAGCACTGCGTATGGGGGAGGCATATTACTCTATGCGATCGCATAGGAAGACCTGCGATCGCACATGTATAGGAGAGCTGGGGTGGGGGCTGGGTAATTACTCTCTGCGGTCGCAGCTGCCCATCAGCGATCGCAGAGCCTAAGCCAGAAACCTGTGCGATCGCAACCACTGCTCCGTGATCGCACTGCCCAAGACCCAGACCTCTATGCGATCGCACTTGCACTTCCGTGATCGCATAGCACAAATTTTGCCCAGTTATTTAATTGCTCAAAAACAGAATACCATTACGGGAATTTCATATTTTTACCATATCCTTCTTCTCCAAACCCCATAGACGACTTCCAAGACACTTTTTCACCATAACCACTTGGGTAAGTAATCCTAACTCTAATTTCTTCCATTTTCCTTCATCAATCACTAGATTCTAGGTCTAAAAACATGAAATCAAAGGTAGAAATTGGGGTTTTTGGGTAGAGTTAGGGCTTTTGGAATTTTTGGGAATTCAACCTCGTTTTGGGGTCAGATTTCAAAAAGAATTGTATATTCGGGCTCGTGGGGGAATGAGTGATCGGATTTTAGTCCGAACCTCGTGTTTGGACCAAGCAGGCCTGGGGTCGGTTTTTGGTAATTTTGGAAGAATGATGGGAAATATATTATTAGGCTTTGGAATTGAATCATTGAGTCATTATTGATATTATTGAGTCAATTATGTCTAGATACTATCGTTTCGGGTCGGTTGTACTGATGCTATACCTGCACTTCTTTATGTTGTGCAGATTACGCAGCCAGACCCAGTGGACACCGTTAGAGGGAGTATCCTTCAGTCCACGCAGGCGACATCGAGGTAGACCTGCATACGTTCGTGGGCCCTGACGTTACCTTCTATCCTTTCTTTCTGTCATTTTGTGTATTTCCAGACAGATGTACCACTTTATTTCAAACAGTTGTTTTTAGCCAAATCTTAGTCTGGTTCGTGAGATTGTGACTCCATTTCTGGGTTTTGTACTTAAAGGGATTTCTATGAGATTGGCTATTTTTAGTTTTAGAATCTATTAACTTCCGTATTTTCATCATGATTATTTAGTTAGAGTTTATTGTTTTTAATTGTTATTATGTTAATTCATGTAAAACGTTGGCTTGTCTAGTGAGCTCAACGTTAGACGCCATCACGGCCTGAAGGTGGGATTTCGGGTCGTGACATATAGACTTATACAAGGCCGGTGAAGAAACAGAATGGCTCCGAAATTTCTTAAAGATATTTCATTTTGGCCCAAATCATTTGCACCAATAAGCATATATTGTGATAGTCAAGCGGCAATAGGAAGGTCTAGGAGCGTCATGTATAACGGGAAATCTCGTCATATACGACGAAGATGTATAATCGTTAGCCATACTCTCTAGGGAAATTATCACAATTGACTATGTGAAGTTAAGTGATAATGTGCCGGATCCACTTACAAAAGGCGTAACTAGAGAGGTAGTTGAGAGATCAGCAAAGGGAATAGGATTATGGCTGAGGACAAGTCATTGTGGCGGTAACTCTACCTAGAAGACTGGAGATCCCAAGATCTAGGTTCAAGGAGATCAAACAAAGTCATTAGTGACGGTTCAACATTGTCAAATAAAATTTTGGTCCATTCTCGTGATGAGACAATATTCAGTACCAAGGATAAAGCGTAAGGCTTTTTAATGATTTCTAAGTTTGATACCGGGTATATCAAATAACGTATCTATAGTATTACACGTTTAGGAATCACCTATGTAAGTGTGAAGTGTAAGCCACTTCAAGGAGAATTTAGTAAGGCCAGTTCTCTATGCACTTATAAACTAAACGATGTTCATGACTGAAACGAACACAATTATGAGAACCAAAGACGGTTAAGGGTTGATTGTGTGACTTATGGTTGTCTAGGTATACACTAAAGCTCGACGGTTCAAAGATATCAAATTTACCGATTAACTGAGTATATCCGACATAAGTTCACCATGGAAAGTTCAAAGGGAAACTCACTTATCCAGATGCGATTAATCCTTACTTGCGAATCACACAACTTTTTATGCATGTTTTCATCATATAGCCATTCCCCGTTCATGTGGGGGATTGTTGAGTCTTTATTAAGGGGTGTGAATGGGAAAGGGAAGAGGCACATCTTGTATTGCACCTCTTCATCTTACCCTTTCATTGTCTATATATTTCGAGGCTTAGCCTCATATTTCAGATATGAAAAAACTGAAATGATATCCCATCTTTTCCACTTTGTTGCATTATTTTCTAAATAAGCATAAGTGTCAAGTGTGATTTTGTAACGACCCAACCGGTCGTTTTGAGATCCAACGCGTCGTTTAGCATTTGGGAGTCATGAAAAGCTTCATTTCGGGTATTGTGACTTTTATGTATGGTCAGAGTTGAAATTCAGGAGGTTCGGAGTTAAATTGAAAGGAAAATTCTCATTTCAGAAGCCTTAAGTTGAAGAAATTGAGTAAGACTGGAATTTTGAGTAAACGACCTCGCAATCAAGATCCGAAGGTTCCAGCAGGTTCGTATAGTGATTTCGGACTTGGGCGCATGTCCGGATCGAGATTTGGATAACCCGAGAGCGTTTCAGTGTATATTGTGGAAGTCAACATTTTTGAAGAAATTTCCTAAGTTTGGCTTGAAGCGCATTTCAATGATATTGATGTCCGTTTGGGATTCCGAGTCTAAGAATAGCTCCGTATGGTGATTCTGGAGTTGGGAGCGCGATCGGAAGTGAATTCAGATGTCCGAAGGTCATTTTGAAGTCATTTGGCTAAAGATAGAAATTTGAAGGTTTTTGAGAAGTTTGACCGAGAGTTTGACTTTTTGATATCGGGGTCGGATTCCAATTCCTAAAGTTGGAGCAGGTCCGTAATGTCGAATATGACTTATGTGAAAAATTTGGGGTCAATCGAACATGATTTGATAGGTTTCGGCATCAGATGTAGAAGTTTGAAATTTCAAAGTTCATAAAGTTTGAATTTTAGTGCGATTCAAGATTTCGGCGTTGTTTGATGTGATTTGAGGCCTCGAGCAAGTTCGTATCATGTTTTGGGACATGTTGGTATAATTGGTTAAGATCCCCAGGGCCTCGGGTGGATTTCGGAAGGTTAACAAAATGAATTTCGGATAAAAGAAAGAAGAAAAATTGCAGAAAATTTCTGCATTGTTTTTTTGGACAGCAAATTGTGCGTCGAAGAGCTAATGTTTGAAGCTTATATAGAATAATCTAAGGAATCTGAAAATTTAGAATAATCTGAAAATTTAGAAGCTTATATAGAATAATCTATAAGCAAATTGTGCGTCGAAGAGCTAATGTTTGAAGCTTATATAGAATAATCTATAAGGAATCTGAAAATTGTGCGGATCGGTACAGAGACGTCTGTACTTATCTTCGAGAGGCTACAGGGTTGTAGGAGTACTTCCCTTCTTGATTCCTCATCGTGCGATTCGATTCCATTAAGGCTTATGCCTATGTTTCTTCCCAGTCAATCTTATACGTCGCGAATCTCTTGCTACGAATCGAGGGTTGAGGATTTTCTTTAATGATACTATGGATGTGGTGCGAGATGTTCCTCCCTGCGAGGTTGATTGAGGCTATTGTTGTGGCCTTGCGGAAGAATATTATGTGTTTCAGCCTAGTAGCTGTGATTCTGACGGCTTTGAGATCATGCTTAGGTTGTGATGACGCTCACGATTGGTTATCGCACGATGTCAATACGATGGTCGAGTGCTTGCCCATATGTTGGTGTGATGAATGGCTTGAAGGGAGGTCTTCTCAGGGCGTGGTTTCGAGATTTCAGTGTTTTAGTTCCGGCAAAGGAAAGACATTGGGGCTATGAATTGTCAGGTGGGGGTTGATAAAGTAATGAGACTTGGTGCTATCTAGCGAGGTCGAGTTTTCATCCGTGATGTGGTATCAGTGTTTTTGATCGAATAGAATGTGTTAAGTTCGATGGTGTTATAGTTCTTCGGTTGCATTGGGTCAGAGTGCTGGGAAGAAGTATCGAAGAAGCGGTTGTCCGAGGTCGTGGTGTGTTGTGGTTCATCATGTAATGAGCATTTCTAATGAAGGAGACCCGAGAAAGATGATCTTCGAAGAGTTTGAAGTCGTGGTAATCTGCCGGTTTAAGAGCTATGGGGAATGATATGGAATTGAGGCAGCAAGTGGGCGTCATACGATGAAGGAAGCTATGTAAGAAGTGCTAGGCGGTGGTGCCAATATAAGGCCAGGCGTAAGGAAAGGAAGTTGAGTAGTGCTTAAAGGAATGAGGTTAACCAAAGTGGGGGAGTCCCACCACCTGCAGTTGGGTTGTGGGGTTGTGTCCTCATGGAGTTGCGGATTGTCGGCATATTGGCAAGTTGTTACAGCTAAGGGAAGGGAGTAAAGCGGTAATTGAGCATGGCATTCGATAAATGTGTGCGAAGTTGGTCCTATTGGACTAGGGTTAGGCTTTGGAAGATTAAGAATTCGTGATTAAGGCATAGGCAAGTTGTAAGGGTAGCGACTTAGTCACGTGCTTCGTTGAAAGGGTGTTCATGTGCTAGGAGAACCTTGGAGTTGATTGTATTCGGGGCCAGTCAGAGTGGGTGACTCTTAGTAGTGGTCCTAATGAATTTGAAAGTTAGAGGAGCGTGGTGTTTAAGGGTTTCAGGCAGCAGTGTAAGTAAGAATCGAGCTTCTGCAGTATAATCTCTGAGAAGAAGAAAGATTGGTTTGAACTGGAACATGTACGACAGTGATCAGTTCCTTCGCTGCGATTGGGTATGTGTATGGATTGCGTAGAAGTGTGTGGAGCGTTCCGACCGTCGTAATATATTTTATTTGGAAGCATTCAAGTGCTATGGCCTGTCAGGTGTAGGCGGATCCCGTAAGGTTTAGGGTGGTTCAGACCACCACTTGAGGATTGGTATGTATTGCGATTGTGAGAATTCACTCGCGTGTTGTTATGGTTCTCAGGAATTGAGGTAAGTAAAGTCTCTATATGATGGAGTGTTCACCCTAATATTGGTTCAGGAGTTATAATGGAATTCTCACACTATCTCATATTGGCATGTTAGGTGCAGTTAGCAGTATGTAACTGGACGTAAGAATCGAGATTTGCGGTTCGATGTTAACAAGGATGTCATGATGCTCGNGATTAGAATAAACTGATATTGTCTTCAGTGTCATCTGAGTTTGGTGTTTGGTGAAAGAGGCTTTGTATCCTGGTTACGGGTCCTTGAATTGTTTTACAGCCTTAGGGTGGTCGGTGGTATGGATGTGCATACTTGTTACCTTGTGTGGAAGGCCGTGGGAGCATGACTGTGGGAAGATTGCATAAGTGTGGCATGTACTCACCTGATTGGTTAAAGAATTAGACCAAGTATAAAGGAGTGTAATATTGCTTAATTGAGAATTTATGCCTGGAAGG